>OU343220.1:327616594-327742057 GCA_910596185.1 Chrysanthemum makinoi | reverse complement strand
ATCGTGTTATCAAAGGTTAATGATTTGGGAAAAAAGATTACAAATCTGGAAATTTTGTTTAAATATCTTAAGGAAATGAAGGAAAAGGATGATAGGGAGAGTTGTAGGTCTAGCTAAGTATATGTTTAGATGATAGGAAACTTTGTAGTAGTTGTTAACATGAAATCGATCAATAAAAAATTAGGTTCTTATGTAAGTAATAGTGTTTGGTTGTGCATTGTAACTGCTTGAAATCGTTGTGCATTTGTTAATAGGTTTGACTTACCCAAGTCATACCACAATAGTAAGTTACAATTTATGGCATTTCATAAATTTGTTTGACTTGGATAAGTCAAAATTAAAGATTTTACAATTTGAGGCATTAGGCGTGTTCAATCCCAGTGTCAACACTAACACCATACCAATTTCTTCCTAAACAATACACCATTGTCAATACATTATGATTTTGTGCTAAACATTTGCATTTTCAACACATATTTATAAACCATTGCCTTTGATTTTGCTGATACAAGGGGGTGTTTGGTTTGCTGATACAACTTTTGCCGATAAAGGGGATGTTTGGTTTTGTTGATACTGTGGGGATGTTTAGTTTTGTTGATACTAGTTAGAAACAATACACCCAATATCACAATACAAGAGCATTAAATACATAAAACTTATATGATATTTCATCATTAATATTGTTGGTTACAAGAGCGAGAAACAACTACATCAAACCATGACCAACAACCGAACAAAAGATCCAATTTACATACCCCTTTTACCAACCTATATTTCCAAAACTACCAAAAGATCCCATTTATCTACCCCATGAAATACGAAATTCAGGTCATTATGCTCGGTCATTTTCCTAACATAACCTTCGTTGATACGAATAGCTTCATCGGTTTGACCAAGAATGCGTATGAATTGAACAAGTAGGTCCGTCATTGTGCCTCTTTGGATTTTCCTCAAGCATCCAAACAGTCAAGCGCTATTCCCCGAGGTTCCAAAGCTTCGTTCTCTTCAATCAGCTCCCTACGCTTGATGATAAAACTTCCAAAACATATCAATAAACTCCCTAACAAATATTGACTAATGCAATTTTGACTTTACAAAGTCAAAATGCAAATAGAACATAGCCATTCACCATTTTCAATGTTGAGTAACTAAAGTAAACTGGAAATGCAGTTTTACTTTCTACAATCAAATTGAAATGCTAAATGGAAGTTTGACTTTCGAATGTCAAACTTGCATCACCAACAATACGCACAAACAACAACATATGAACAAGCTAAATTTAAGCAAACCATACAAACAAATACCAAAATACAAAAACTATTTTGCAACATGAATTGTCATAGGGTATTCAACCCATACATAAACTACAACCATTAAAAGAACTCTACCACTACGGTGGGGGAAGCTCGGTGAAGTTTCAATAGCTTCCTAGCCAACTCCCAGTTCATCCTGATATTTTCATTCCCATCATGACTCCTATCGTTGAGCTTGATATTGATTGTCTTTAGCGACCGGGAACATGCAAATATAAACTTTATTAAAGTTAATTCATGCTCTGATCTAGGAAAAGCTCGAAACACCACATTATGTAGCTCCCCATGGCTGATTGTGTTTATGTCTACAACATTGGGGAAAAAATCAAAGGTAGAACACTAAGCGTGTTTGCATCCTGAAAAGTCAAATAGTGTTGAGATACACAAACATGGCAATTTACGAATGTTTATTTGATACATATGCATTACAGTATTACGCTTACTCTGGTATCCAACATTTTCAAATTTGGAGATCCACGAATCATTTCAATGATGAACGATACCATAACACTTATCCCAAAATCGACATCGCGGACTTAATTTAATCGGGATACAAGGGCACATGGACATTCATCCTAGAATTAGCTTCCTGTATCAACTACAACAAGTTTTAAAGATTAAATTTCATTACTGTTACACATTTCTTTAACATTGTAAAATTAGAAGTGTAAAACTCAAATTGGTCTTACCGTGCAATCCTGAAAATCCAATGTAAGGGTCTCAAGATTTTGAAGTCTTGTCTGGTGAAAGATATCGGATGTTGTGATTGTCGTCACAACATCATAAAGACCGAATGACAAATCTAACTTCTTCAAATTCCTAAGTTTTGCAATATCCCATAGTCTCATCTCGTTTGTAGTAGGACGAATCATTTTAAGAGACTCAAGTAAGGGACAACTAGCAATAAACTCCCAAACTGTACCGTTTAGAAAATTGACATGAATCAATTCTAAGCTCAATAGATTTGGAAAGCCATGAAAATATTCCAAAGTAGCCTAGCACAAACATGAAGTTCCAGATGTTTCAACTCCATACGAGAGTAAACTTGGGTTGGGAACGTAACTCGTTCACCATACCAGTTTCTAATAATCAGCTCCTCAATTCCATGCCGAGCCAAAAACAAAAGCCAATCACGAATCTCATCATAATTGAAGTCTTCTATTCAAAGCATTGATCTTGGCTCTACAGAGAAGACAAACTTTCTTATGGGACCCATAAGCCTATTTAAGAGTCTAGTAACATGCCTCCCATCAAAATCATATGTTAAATAATAAAAGAAATCCTCATCAACTATGACATATGTTAATACAAATAAGCCGTAAAAACGTTTATTTATATTTTACGATCTTCTATTGTTTTGTCGATAACAAACGTAAAATCATTTTAACGAAACAAATAAAATACGTAAATGGTTTAAGCCAATAGTTTTCTAACACACTTACGTTTTCACATAAAACACTTAAACAAGTATAAGTGATTTTATGATTTAGTAATACATATGTACAACAACTAGTGTTTACATATTGGGCAAATATATACATAACTAGTATGTATTATAATGGGTAAGAACTACAACCCATGGAGCATATCCATAACCCATGGTATTGACCCATACCCACTTGACTAGATACATTGCACTCATTAGATACATTGTATCTAAAGAAATACCCATGGATCAACCCATAACCCATGACCCATGACCCATAACCAAATACCCATGGGCAAGAGGCGTCCCAAGGATCCCTAGTTTTACACTAGGCGGATCCTTGAGGGAGGATCCGTGGAGCGATTAAGCATTTCTTTCTATAAATAGTGAGCCATTTCTTCCTTTTGTCTTGCTTTCACACATACTTTCCCCAAGTATTGTAACTCTCTAACCACTAGGGATCTTTCTATGTAGTTTGTCTTTTGTTTTTGTGTGATTCTCTAGGTTCCTCTTAAAGGCGAGATCACCACTTCTTGAAGTCGAGCAAGCTCAAGTCCATGAGTTGCCATGCTTTATCATCATCAAGACTCTTGAGGTTCTCTTGTTGATAGTTCTTTCTTCCCAAATAGATGTGTTGTGTTGAAGGCATTAGTGAAGGATGCCTTTAGAAAGAATCAAGACAAAGCATTAGTGAAAGGTGCTTAACGTCCGTGTCAAAAGCATTAGTGAAGAATGCTAAAGGTGTCAAGACGAAGGCATTAGTGAAAGGTGTCAAGCGTTGTGTCAAAGGCATTGGTAAAGGATGCCTAGGAATCAAATCAAGTGTCATTAGTGAAGAATGCCTTGGTAGTATAATCGATGAGGTGCATCGTTATACACATAGTGATAGTTTGTTTCCAAGGATGTTGATATCCTTGATGGTGTTGTAATAAGGAGTGGGTCTCCTTCGGGATTAGGTGTTGTGTAGTGTGGGTGGTAGTTCCTCCATTGTAATGGAACTTCGGTACTTAGCCTAGTACCTGGATAAAGGGTAGGCTGACGTTGTGGTAGGTGTGGTTCACCTTGTGTAAAGAACCGATGGTTAGCCTAGTACCAAAAGAGTAAATGACGTTGTGAAGGCTCAGCCATAAGGAGTTGGTTTTAGGATGTAGTGATTACTGAACTTTCGAGGAGTGGAGTAGGGCAAGGAAGGTGTCCTTGTAGCCGAAGCACTATAAATACTCGTGTCGTGGTTATGTGCTTCTTACTCTTTATCTTTCATTACACTTTTATATATCTATCTATCAACGTCCAACATACACATCTAAATAGATTAACATAAGTTGATCTAAATATTTTAAAAGGAAGTTTTAAATTGGTAAAACTATTCAACCCCCCTTCTAGTTTTCCACAATTGACATCAGAGCTTCGTTACCAAGTTTCTTAAAGTATGTTGTACTTTAAAAACTTGATACGATCCGTGTATGTTTGAAAACTACAAAGAAGGAAATAGTTCAAAACATTTTTTTTTGGACATTGATAGATCATTCTAACATATTTGTTTCAAGAAATCTTCATGCTAGGATCTCTCCAAAACCTTCATTTCTATTCAAAGAATAATGAAGTCAATTTTCAAGAAAGGATCTAAAAGTAATCACAACCTACTTACTCTAATTACAAAGGATTACTTTAAGAGCTCATGAAGTATTTTTGGTTTTATGACTTCATAAACCAAACCAAGAGCATAGAGGTATTGATGCAGGTTTTACTGACCATGTTTTAGTATTTATAAAGTCTCGTTATACCTATGGTCTACCCTAATGAACTAACGGGAAGTGTACGGTAGGTGTAGTGTAGTAATGTCGGTAAAAGCAGAAGTCGTCCCAAAGAGCTATGTATGATGGATTATTACTAAGTCTAGGTGTCCCATGATTAATAATGGTTTTGATAGGGATTTAATTAATTAAACTACTAAAGCAGAATAAAGCAAATAAAAGCAAATAAATGGTAAAGGGAAATCAATAGAGGAGAGTGGTGCTAACACAGTTAATCCTCCCTCTGGCTAGTTATATCTACGCCTGCTTACTTTAATTTACTTGGTGCGGAGTCAAGTTGAGAGGACAACATTTGGTCAATTTCCTCTAACCTATCGGCAAAGATGCCACCATAGAGCCGTGTCCCCTCATAAGTCATGTTGTTCCCGGGTCCCTAAGCCAAGTCATTAAGTACCGCTACATGCTAGATTTATAATAGTGAATGCCCGACCGTTGGGAACTTAGACACGCACCTCCTAATTCTTAAGTTCATCCAAACGATAAGTGATCGGTTGGTCAAACACACAAGTAAAGAGTGGTCGCCTGGTCATATCTTACCCTTCCCGCTCCGGTCAAACTTACCTAGGGTTGGTCATATCTCCTAGGCAATTGGCCTCTACCGCCATTCAAAACTACCGAACCAAGTGTTGCTACCAATAAACTATGCATGCATACACTTAGAAATAATTATACGGAAGTAAAGTAACATAAACAAAACAATTAAGGAATCATAACTAGGCCAAACCAAGAGGTGCTTAGCCGATAATATTAATCATGCAAACCAATTCAATATTCAAAGGTACGAAATATATGAATTGAAAGTAAAAGAAATATAAAACGTTAAAGCTTATCGAGGGGAGTGATTTCTCCCTTGGAGATACCCGTATGCTCCTCTAGACTCGCTTCGAGCTCTTTCCCATGTTCTCTGAGTGTTGTGTGTGGAATGGGATGATTAGAAATGTTGGAATTCGTGGGGTATTTATAGGCCATATCTGGGTTACGGCGTACCATAACAAGAGTTACGTTGTAACCTTCTATTTCCTCGTATTTTGCACTAGATTTGCTGGTTACAACGTAACCTAATAAGTGGTTACGCCATAGTATTCAATAAACTCGGTTAAGTCGTAGTAGATGCAATAGTTACTGCGGTAAGTGCGGCGCTGTGGAACCTCATTTGACCTAATAGTTAATACGTAACCTTTGGGAAGAGTTACTACCTGAACCTTCGATGGGTTCATTGAGCCACGCAATAGTTACTAAGATAATGCAGATGAGTTACCAGTAACTTCTTCAAAGTAGCATCGTGATAAATCTTTAGATATTTCTCAGCCAGCCTCTTTAGTTCCAATGCTCGTAATACCCGAAAAGGAAAACAATGGAAAACAAGCGTAAATCCATATAAATGATATAAATTACAAGCATTATCTGGGGAAATTGACACTTAATATTCAGGACTATTTGATTTTATCAAATATCCCCCACTTGAACTCTACTTGCCCTCAAGTAGACCTTATTAGAAAGATTCCTAAAAAGATATCTCCCATAACCGGAAAATATAAGTTTACAAATCCCTTATGCTAGAATAAAACAAAGCTGAACACCTCACGAAAGGGAACAAAACACTCAAATCTCTCAACTATTCTAAGTGTCAATTTCAGGGTGATCACTCAATCGCACAATTATAGCATGTATTCTATAATAAGCTTGGCGGTTACACAAATCTCCACCACTAGAGTTAAGGGCTACAATTTAGGCAATATGGGTGACACGATAAAGGTTAAGGTGGGACTCTCATTACTAACATGTTAAGTGGAAAAATCAATGATACATGACCAAATCCATGGCCAAGACACCAAAGATTGCTCCCTGCATCACCTAGACACGCTTCATGACTAAAGGGTAGGATAAGACATGGGATATATTTGGTGTAAAATAAAACAAGTGTAGTCTAAATCTATAACCAAGTCACCACTTACCACCCTCCCCAAAGTTCAAGCTTTGAAGTCAAGAAACCGGATCATGAAATACAAGGTAGATGTGTCATTAGAAGACGTCGTGATGGGCACACTACCTTTTCTCTAACTGTTGGCATTTTCACCAACTCAAATCTTCAAATGTGACCGAGGTGGCCTCCTCGATAGTAAATCTATAAAGCTCATAGTGCTTATAACATTGCACTTTACAATAACATAACAACCCTTTTTTTTGTTTTTTTTGTTTTTTCGAATCATCATTTTTTTTTTCAACATAACAATAATAACATAATATCCCCCCACTTGGGATGAACAATGGGAATTCGGGGGGTATTCAATGATCTTCAAGAATGTTGTTGTCGATGAAAGATTTCGAACCTTTCCACTCGAACCTTGAACTTAGGCAAATGATGACTTCCCAATCACAAATAAAGACTACTGGGTAGGCTAGGGTGTATAGGTGTATCAAACAATATATCAGTTATCAAAAATGAAAGGAATGGCTTAAGGGTGTATCTAGGGTATCTTGCACTAAAGATGAGTGCAACAAAAGGGTTTCACATGGGGGTCGAAAAGTCGAGGTGACTAAGCGATAGACACACAATGGTAGGTAGTTTTGATAATCCTATAATATTGCCTTCTAAAACTGAAAAGTCCAAATACATCGAGCTAACTCAACATACCTCGTCTATGGTCTCGAAATGATGCAAAGGCCAAGTTCTAAAGTTTACAAGCTACCGGCACACTCATAATTTGGTGGAGTTGGGGTAAAATAATGGAAACGGATAAGGCTAATCTCACCATAATATATGAAGGGTTGTATGTGCTCGGCTAAGGTCTAATCTAGTTAGGTTAAGAAAAACATGTCAAATTTTTAAAAATGGCAGAATTTTTCAAAATAAACTAGAAAAACGAGGGCAAAATAATGTTCAAGAGATAATTCTACTTCCGTCCCCCCACTTGAATTGTACAAAGTCCCTTTTGTACTAAGCGTAAATAAAGGTGAAGAGAAAGTAGAATTAGAGCGAGAACTTCCCTGAAATTTGCTCCATAAAGAAGGAAGGCCCACGAAGAGGACGTTTTATAAATAAGCATCATGAACAAACTTCGAAATCCACTGGAAATCACTAATTAGCATAAGAAAGAAAGAAAATGAAAATGAAAATGAAAAGCAAACCTAACTCACTTTCGTAGGAATCACGGTTGCATTTAGCATATGCAACAAGCGTTTTAAACCACTTGGTGTCCCAAGTGGACGAGTGAAGTCTCGTGAGGGTTTACAGGGAACACACCCACAAAGTTCATTTAAAATACTAATTTATTGTGTTTTAAAATGAAAGAATTAAAGCAGAGGAAAGTTACGTCGTAACTTTTTGGTGGAGTTACGCCGAATCGCAAAACTCCTGCATGATATGAGTGGTTACGGCGTAACCAGCGAGATGGTATTACCGTAATAATGCTCCAAGAATTGGCTAAAAGGTTGGTTACTGCATCATATAGATGAGTTACGCCAGAACTCGTCGATCGACAAAGCTACACAATTATTTCTTCGCTTCCTGCAAAATAGTTAGAAAACACAAAACCCAAGCGAAATGGAAATAAAATAAAGAAGGGATATTCGGTTGTCTCTCCTCGAAATTTTTTCTTTTTCTAGCGTCTTTAAGTTAGACTTAAAGCCGGGGCTACCAGCGCTGTTGGTTTTCATGATATGGCAATTTCCGCGTGGCTGATCTTATCAAATTCTCGTCCGTTTGTAGTCAGTCCCCAATTCTAAACAAAAGAGTAGAAACTCTTGATTTTTTGGTAAGGGTGTTCAATGCCTTTTTCTTTGTCTTCCTCACTGATATCGAGCAGTGGTTGAGCTTGGCTCAACTACCTCTTGGTCCAATTTTTAAAGTTCTTGATTGTTCTCGGCATTTTGAAAATAATCTTATCGTCATTAATCTTCAACCATACTAACCCTTCTTTTTCATTTTTATCTAAACCCGACATTTTCTGAAAAGGCTTTCCTAAAATTACTCCCGTAAGTCCATCTTCCACAAATTCACTTTACGCGTCTAAAACCATAAAGTCCACCAAAAATGAATGAGTTCCAACGAAGACATGGATGTTAGTTGCAAATCGAAGAAAGTTATTTCCCTTATCTAACTCTTTCTTCATAACCTTGTAGCATTCTTTTGACATGATGTTGGGATCAAAGTAGTGTCAATAAATGGGTGGAAGTCGATGAAACCGATTTTGCATGAGATCTTGAGATAATAGGGGTTTCTATGATGTATGCGGGTTCCTACCTCATGAAATCTAGGTTGATTGGGCTGCGAAAAAGCCTTAATAGAGTTATCTTGCCAATGGGCCATTTCAACTGAGAGGTCTTCAGCACTTAATCCTAAGTTATCCTCTTCCTCAAAGTTCAACATCAAAAATCCTCGAATCAACCCGATCGCTAAGAAATTCTTCTAACGGTTCACCAAAACTGACTACAGGGTCAATAGCACATACTTTTTACGGGGTAGACAAATGTTCATTAGGTCTGAAAGTGGCAATTTCTCCATTAGCTTCAAGAGTTAACTTTCCAGCAAAGACATCCACCTTAGTATGGGCAGTGGCAAGCATAGGCCTACCTAAAATGACTGGTATTTTGTTGTCTTCCAGAATGTCAAGAATCACAAAATCTACTGGGAAAAGGAATTTCTTAATCTTCACCAACACATTTTCAACGATGCCCAATGGCGATTGCATAGATCGATCTGCCATTTCAATTTTCATCTTGGCCGGCTTTAAGTTACCAAGCCCCATACGCAAAAACATCGAACGAGGCATTATGCTAATACTTTCTCCAAGATAAGCTAGGGCATTACACATGTTTAGACCGAGCAAATCAAGGGAGAGTGAAACATCCGGATCTTTTCCTTTTTTTAGCTCGTTCCTCAAAACCGCTAAACATCTTTCGTTGAGGTGAATTGTCTCATCAATGCTTAATTCCTGCGTAATATCATCATGATTAGTATTAATAGAATTATTGATAGGTAAGTTTACCGGTAAAGTTTGGTCCGTATGATTGCTTTCCATGCCGATTGTCGCTAACTTTCTCCGAAAAGGTCATAGGTTCTTCAAGGATAGTTTCTACAGTGTGGACAACTTCCTCCTCCCGAGCTTCTAGATAGTCGTGAGATACGAACATGAGCTAACACTCCTTTCCAATCTCTTAATCCTATCATCGTGAATTTTGAGAGAAGAGACTGTATTATCCACGAATGTCTCATCAATTTTTCAATCCTATCATCTCGTTTCACTGATGTGGTCAAGAATATTTTTTCAAGATCGCCTCCGGTATTGGTCCCAATACGCTCTTAACCCTCTCGACCGTGATGCTTCAGCTTCTTTTCTAATCTTCGTTTTTCCCCATAATTGTATTCTTGCTTTGTTATCGTCTTCATTACCTTATGATCGAAATTGTCTCTCGGTCCATACCCTATATCCATATGCCACTTTGTAGCATGAGAAACCAGAATACATTCGGGCTTGGTCGAGTCATGCTAGAATAGGTCTCTGAATCGATAAGTTCTCGTGTTCGCATTAATCCCATGAAGACGTGACGATCTGATATGTGTTTAAATCATGGGTAGGGAATTGATAGAGTAGTTCATTAAATCTTTCCCACGCTTGGTAAAGTGTTTCTTCTCCAACCTGAACGAATTGAAAGATTTTCCCAAGAAGCTTGGCCATTTTAAGGAGGGCAAAATGCATGGATCGAATTCTTTTCTTAGTTTATCCCATGCTCCTTTACAATCGTTAGGGAGTTTGTTATACCATATTTTCGCTATCCCAGTAAGAGTCATATGAAAAATTCTGCAGTGATCGAATAACCTCGGAGTACCTCCGACGTTGAAAAGAGAGGATAAGTGGAGAACTTCTAGCGTGATCCTGAACGTCCTCATCTTCATTTCCAAAAAACTTAAGTTTATGTAACTCTCGAAAATAATATGATCCGAATAGTATTTTTCATGAGAATCTTGTGCAAGCCGTTTGGCACCTCCTTTATCGTCCAAATCGCCCTAGTTAGGTCATCGATATTATTTTCATTGATGACCTCCGGCCTGCGCCGACCGGTTCATTCGTAAAATGAGAAGATGTTGTGAATAGGAACCGGAGAGTAAATTTTCCTTCTCCGAAATTGCTTCTCCGGGTCGTCGAATGGGGTGGCTTAAAAGGCCTCGAGCCGTCTTGTATCCCGCACATTTTAAGAAAGAAAATTAAAAACATACTTAATATGAAATCCTAAAGCCCCCTCAAGGCGCCTAAAAACTTGATGAAGGTTTTACTAACCAGGTTTTAATATTTATAAAGTCTCGTTATACCTATGGTCTACCCTAATGCACTAACGGGCATTGTACCCGGTCGTGTGTAGTGTAGTAATCGATAAAGCCGAGGTCGTCCCAAGACCTATGTGTGATGGATTATTACTAAGTCTAGGTGTCACAGATTAATAATGGTTTCGATAGAGATTTAATTAATTAAACTACTAAAGCAGAATAAAGCAAATAAATGGTAAAGGGAAATCAATAGAGGAGAGTGGTGCTAACCTAGTTCATCCTCTTAGCTAGTTATTTCTACGTCTACTTACTTCCAATTACTTCAGGTGGGGTCAAAGTCGAGAGGACATCATTTGGTCAATTAGCCCTAACCTATAAAGATGCTACCACAGAGAGAGTCGTGTCCCCTCATAAGTCCTGTTGTTCCCGGGTCCCTAAGCCAAGTCATTAAGTACCGCTACATGCTAGATTTAAAATAGTGAATGCCCGTCTCAGGAACTTAGACACGCACTCCCTAATTTAAGTTCATCCAAACGATAGGCGCATCAGGTTGGTCAAATCACACAAGTAGAAGGGTCGCCGTTGGTCATATCTTACTCTTCCCGCTCCTAAACCGCTTACCTAGGGTCAGCTTGGTCATATCTTCTAGGCAATTGCCTCTACACCACCATTCAAAACTACCAACCAAGGGTGGCTACCAATAAATATGCATGCATACACTGGAAATAATTGTAACAAGTAAAGTAAACGCCAAACAAAACAATTAAGGAATCACTAGGTCAAGACCAAGAGGTGCTTAGCCATATTAATCACACACCAAACCAATATTCAAATGTACGTAAATACATGAATTGAAAGTAAAAGAAATATAAACGCTTAATGAGAGTGATTTCTCCTGGAGACAACTCAGTATGCTCCTCTAGACCTGCCAGCTCTTTCCCACGTTCTCCGAGGTTGTGTGTGTGGAATGGGATGATTAGAAATGGAATTCGTGGGGTATTTATAGACCGGTTACGACGTAACCATAACAAGAGTTACGCCGTAACCTTCTATTTCCTCGATTTTAACTAGATCTGCGGTTACTGCAGAACCTAATAAGTGGTTACGTGTAGTCTTCAATAAACTCGCCCCTAGTAGATGCAATAGTTTCTAGTATCACGTGGAACCTCATTTGACCTAATATAGTTACTGTACCTTTGGGAAGAGTTACTGTGAACCTTCGATATAGATGGTTTTCTCGAGTCACGCATTAGTTACGGCATAATGTGAGAGATGAGTTACGCCGTAACTTCTTCAAAGTAGCATACTATGATAAATCTTTTGATATTTTTCTAGTTTCGCGTCTCTTTAGCTCCAATGCTCGTAATTTACCTGAAAGTGGAAAACAATGGAAAACAAGCGTAAATCCATATAAATGATATAAATTACAAGCATTATCGGGGGAAATTGACACTTAATAACCAGGACTATTTGATGTTATCAGGTATGTTTAATTTTCATTAGATAGCTTACATGATTATGTTGATATCATAGTTCGTTTTTGTTTAATAATTGCTAGTCTCTTAAAAGTCTCTCTTTCGTCACTTTCCCGACTTACTCATCATTAGGAATGGTATTCCTCTTGATTTTTTCAAACTAACGTCGTCGTTACAAATGGATCCTTGATAATTAACTTATCAAATCCCGTCGACCAAAACATCTTTTCATTTGAAACCTCAAAACTATTTTTATTCCATAAGCTAGTTTATAGCCTACTACAAAAAAAATAAAAAATAAAAAAATAAATAATGCCAATCAACCCTTTTTCTTTCCACAGAGCCGGACCTCTAGTTGTACTAGCCGGATCCCAAATACAAGGATCCGGGGAACCGTGGGGGACAGAAAAAACGCTTTTGAAAACCAGATCGATCATTTCACCTCCCCACAAAGCACAAAATGACTCAAGAACTGATTTCATCCTCATAGGACTCCATATCCTCAAGTACTCCTCTCTAGAACACCATTGTAAGTAATTACACTAACATGTTCTAATTTTCATCATCCTCATCCTAGGGTTTATGGTTTCTCAATCAATTAATTTAATTAGGGTTTTCATTAATTATTAAAAGGGATTTTCACTCAACTAATATTACATTGTGTTCACAACATTGTTAATACAAATCAAAACCATAAACCCATCTCAACAAATTTTGCCTAATTGGAATATTTGTGTTTCTAGGACCAATCATGCCTAAAGCCACTCAACAAGACCATCATGATACCGTCCATTACCTCACCCATTACTACCGGAAAGAAGGATTGTCAAAAACCGATCGCAAAGTCTTCAAAAGACTTGAAAAACGACTTATTCAAGGTCGTAGTCAAGGAATGTTTCTGAAGATACCGACATTAAGTCTCGGAATCAACTTTGATTGTCTTCTTTGACATTGATGAACAAATTTCGTTTTCATCTTTGAATTTTATAAAAGCATTAGGATCATTCGAAACACCGATGAAAGCATTTCAATCGCCTTCATCATCAATAAACAAAACTTCACTCTACCTCTCAACACATTTGCTAAAATCCTTCGCATTCCTTGTGAAGGAATTTTTATGTACTCTCAAGATTGGGCAATTTCCACTCAATCCTTTGCTCTTGATCCCAAACCAATCTACCATACTCCTCTTGATGAACCCGAAACCGTTCGTGAAACCATCTTCAAAATTAGAGCCGACCAATCCTGTCTTAACCGAAACAAAAAGCTCATTCACCGTGATCCCTTTCAAATGGAACTTTTTGAAATGCAGGGAATAAATCCTGAGGGAAAACGTCATTAGCCTAGTTGGTAACAAGGATCATCCAAATGCATGTCTCGTGCAAATGATTTATTGTCTCATCCACCAAAAGCCATTTAATCTAAGCCTATTACATGGTGAAGAGAATGGCCGGGTATTCAAAGTTTCCAACATGGTACTTCCATATGGTATGCTCCTAACACGACTTTGTAAGTATGTTAGTGCATTGCAACCATATCCTATCAACGATGATCATTTCCTTTCCGATCACGTCATGGTACCTCTTACCAAACAACCCCCTAAACGGTTCACGATCAATGGAAGAAAATCTAAAGCTCTCTCGGATTCCTCGGATGGTGAAGTAAGAAGATGAAGAAGTTAAGAAGAAGATGTCGACCCCATAGCTAACATCGAATGGAACCTTTGATTACTATCAACAACTTCCAACTATTCCAAACGAGACCGCGGAATTCAAAAAATTGAGGGGTATGATTCAAAACCTAGCTTACCACGTCACAAAGTCGGGAAAGAGGAAAAGAAAGGATTGACGAAAGACACTATAGGACTATGTTTAATTTGAGACATTTGATTCATATGTGAATGACTATGTTTTAGCACGCTTGTTTGTATTATCTTGGATATTATTATTTACACCATTATCTATAATATTTTGTGTGTGATAACATGTCTATATTACTGTGTAGTTTAATGGTTTTTTAGTGTATGTTGCTTGGTGCAAAATCTGCACTTGCTTCTGTGATGATTTTGATCTGCAGATGCCGGATCCCTAGGATTAGCCTAGACGGATCCCTCCCTTGAAACCGTCCGGATAAATGTGACATCAGCACATGGACTCCCATACATCAAAATAGCTTACTAGATCACTTCACACTAGCTAAACATAAGACCTTAGAACCCAACTAAGTCTTCTTTAAGCATGAGGAAGCTTTAAACCCACCTATAGCTTACATAAGATCTTATTCAAAGTGCATTTTGATTTATCAACTCACCATATTTCCACTTCAATACTCACACATTGCTTTTCACATCTCAAAACACTTAGGTGAACATATTGAACAATTTTAGGAAATTGTTTCTAGCCATCCTTATCTCAAAATGGGTCAAAAATTAGTTTTTCAATTCTTTTGATTTTTGAGGATTTTTCAAAATCCATTTCAAGCTTACATCTGATTTCTAGGATCATTTATGATAACTTGACACCATCAAAACTCTTAGTGTCATCCTTGAACATCCATTGGTGGTCATTTAGTCTCATTTTCCTTCCATTAAAGGCAATCAGCTTAGCTATACCTCATTGCCCTTGATCATTCAAGTACACCTTCATTTAAGATACTTAGGAGGACTGAAACACTCAAAATGGTATAGGTTTTAGACCTTAGAAACATCATTTTTACTCTTTAATAGTTGTTTGAGCGGATCCCTAGGATTAGCCTACCGGATCCTCAAAGAGGGAACCGTGGGATCCGTGTGACAGATTATGTCAACTCTAGCTAAAACAATCATTTCAAGCCCATCTTGCTAACTTGAACACTCCACCTCATCTTAAATTGAGTCCCTAGATCAAGAAACTCTGATTTGACTCTTGTGCATGTTAATCATCACATTCCTAAGAATCTTAGTGGATTAAGTCTTAAATGCACTAGCCAAACTCTTCCCTTTATAAGTCATCTTGCTATAACCCCTTAGTAATCAAACACAACTTAATTCTCAGCAATTACAAACATCTTCTTTAGTCATTTCATCATGAGGAAAGCTCCTAGTGCTAACTCATCCACCTAAGAACCACCCAAGAAACTTGCTCGGGTTATACACGAAGTTTCCTCAACCGAATCATCTCTAGTTAAGTCCACAAATGCTAGGATTTCCCCTCCACCAAATCAACCAATCAAACTCATTCCCAAGAGGATTGTTCCCACAAGGATATCAATAAACCTTACCAAACCAAACACATCCTTTTCAACCCAACCAACATCCTTTAACCCCTCACAATCATCTTCACATTCCCACAACTTAGAGGACTTATCCCCTAGGCCATCTCATCCTCCACCATTACCAACACACTCTTCACTAGAGAAGATTGTACAACAAACCCAAAGTTGTTAATACAAATAAGCCGTAAAAATGTTTATTTATATTTTACGATCTTCTAATGTTTTGTCGATAACAAAAGTAAAATCATTTTAACGAAACAAATAGAGTACGTAAATAGTTTGAGTTAATAGTTTTCTAACACAATTAAGTTGTCACATAAAACACTAAAACAAATATAAGTGATTTTATGATTTAGATACATATGTACAACAACTAGTGTTTACATATTGGGTTAAACATATACTTAAACTAAGTATACTAAAATGGGTAAAAAACTAAGTGTATGCTAAAATGGGTAAATACAAGTATATACTAAATGGGTAAAATACTACCAAATGGTTTTGACCCATAACCCATGGTTTTATATATACCACTTAACCAAGTTCATTGTATCTAGAAAGAAAACCATGGATCAACCCATAACCCATGACCCATGACCCATAACCAAAAATACCCATGGGTAAAGAGGAGCGGACCATGGATCTCTAGCTTTGTGCTAGGGATCCCTTGTGGTAGGGATCGGGATCCGGGAACAGTAAGAGAATTTTCTATAAATAGAGAGCCATTTCTTTCTCTCTACACATGGTTTTTCACACATACTTCCCCAAAGTATTCTAACCCTCTAACCTCAGATCTAAGTGATCTATGTAGTTTGTCTTTTGTTTTGTGTGATCTACTAGGTTCCTCTTAAAGGAGAGATCACCACCTTTGAAGACGCAAGCTCAAGTCCATGAGTTATATGCCGTCATCATCAAGACTACTAAGGTTCTCTTGTTGATAGTTCTTCCTTTCTCCATAGATGTTGGGTTGAAGGCATTAGTGAAGAATGCCGAAGTGTCAAGATGAAAGCATTAGTGAAAGGTGCTCATCATCCGTGTCAAAGCATTATTGAAGGATGTTAAAGGTATCAAGACGAAGGCATTGTGTGGGGTGCCAAACGTTGTGTCAAAAGAATTAGTGGGATGCTAAAGGTGCCAGAAGGCATTAGTGAAGGTGCCAAGCGTTGGTCAAAGGCATTAGTGAAGGATGCCAAAGGATCAAATCAAGTAGCATTTGGGGAGAATGCTTAGGTCGTATAATCGATGAGGTGCATCGTCATACATATGTGTATTTGTTTATCTACAAGGATGGTGATATCCTTGATGGTGTTGTAACAAGGAGTAGATCTCCTTGAGATTAGGTGTGTCGTGAAGGTGTAGTTCACCTAAGGTGTGAAAGAACTAAGGTGCTTAGCCTAGAACCTAATAAAGGGTAGGCTATGATAGGATTAGTTCTCCTAAGGTGTGAAAGAACTCTGGTTAGCCTAGTATAAAGGGTAGGCGAAGTTGTGTTAGGGTGTGGTTCGCTTTGTGTGAAAGAACTCGGCATTTAGCTTTGTACCGGAAAAAGGTTTAGCGACGTTGTGAAGGCTTCTCCGCCACAAGGAGTTGGTGTAGTGCTTACTTAACTCTCAGTAGGTGACTGGGAGTGGAGTAGGGCGAAGGTGTCCTTGTAGCCAACCACTATAAATAACTTGTGTTGTGTGGTCTTTTCTCATATTTCATTTCACGTTTATATATCCATCTATCAACGTCCAACATAAACAATCAAATGAATTGACATAAGTCGATCTAAATATTTAAAAGGAAGTTTTAAATTGGTAAAACTATTCAACCCTCCCTTCTAGTTTTCCACAATTGGTATCGAGAGTCAAGTACCAAGTTTCTTAAAGTATGTTGTACTTTAAAGACTTGATACGATCCTTGTATGTTTGAAAACTACAAAGAAGGATTTTTTTTGTTGGTCATATTTTCTTTTAAATCATTTTGTTAGACATTGATAGATGATTCTAACTATTTTGCTCTTAAGAAATCTTCGTGCTAGAATCTCTTCAAAGACTTCATTCAAAGATTAATGAAGTCAACATTCAAGGAAGGATAAAAAATCACAACCTATGTACACCAAGTACAAAGGATTACTTTAAAAGCTCATGAAGTATTTTTGGCATTATACCAAATCAAGAAGCATAGAGGTATGTTTTACTCTTCACTAGATAGGTTACATGAGTCCCATTTATTGTCATAAGTTATCTTTGCTTAACTAATCACCAACATCATTAGAAGTCTTTCACACACCTTTAGTCCTTTTCAACATAGGGATGATATTATTTTTTTTTCCAAACTAACGCCATCACATATGAACCCTCGATATGTAATTCATCGAAAATCATCATTCAAAAACAATCCTCATCAAATACCTCCATTTTTTTTGGGCAAGCTAATTTATAAGCCTACTACAAAAATAATACTAAACAACTCCCTTTCTCGTCCACAGAGTCGGATCCCTCTAGTTGTACTAGCCGGATCCCAAATACAAAGGATCCAGGGAACGTGGAACAAACTCGCCTATACGCCAAAAATTCACCACTCGATCTTTTTCCCTCTATTCACATAACACCAAAACTAAGCTATGAATCCATCCTCATTAGCTTCCATACTCTCAAGTATTCCTTCCTAGAACATCATGTAAGTAATTACATTAACTTGTTCTAATTTTCATCATCCTCATCCTAGGGTTTATGGTTTCTTAATTTTAATCAATTAATTTAATTAGGGCTCTTTAAATTAATCATGAAAATGGGCTTTTAACAAAATCACATTGTGTTCACAACATTGTTAATACAAATCAAAACCATAAACCCATCCCAACTAACTTTACCTAATTGGAAAATTTGTATTTTAGGACCAACCATGCCCAAAGCTACTCAACAAGATCATCATGACACCGTCCACTACCTTACTCATTACTATCGTAAAAAGGGATTGACCAAAACCGACCGTAAAATTTTCAAAAGCCTTGTTAAACGACTTATCCACGAAGGTCGTGTAGTCAAGGAATGTTTCCTTGAAGATACCGACATTCGAAAGTTTTTCGACAATCAACTTGATTGATTTCCCCATAGATGAACAAATTTGTCCGGTTTCATTTTTGAATTTTACAAAGGCTTTAGGATCATTCAAACGCCGATGATAGCATTTCAATCACTTTCATCATCAATAAACAAAACTTCACTCTTCCTCTCAACACATTTGCTCAAACTCTTCGATTCCTTGTGAAGGAATTTGTATGTATTCTCAAGATTGGGCAATTAACGCCCAAAACCTTGCACTTGATCCTAAGCCTCTCTATAACACTCCTATTGATGAACCCGAAACCATCCGAGACACTATTTTCAAAATAAGAACTGACCAATCCTGCTTCAATCCGAAACAAGAAGCTCATTCACCGTAATCCCTTTCAAATGGAACTTTTCGAAATGCACCCCATGTTTAGAAAATGGGAAGAAATCCTTAGGAAAATGTCATTAGCCTAGTTGGAAACAAAGATCATCCAAACGCATGTCTTGTGCAAATGATCTATTGTCTTATCCATCAAAGGCCATTTAATCTTGCCTATTATATGGTAAGGAGAATGGTCAGTATTCAAAGCTTCCAACATGGTACTTCAGTATGGTATGCTCCTAACACGACTTTGTAAGTATGTTGGTACATTGCAACCATCTCCTATCAACGATGATCATTATCTTTCCGACCACGCCATGGTACCTCTTACCAAACGACCCTCTAAACGGTTCATGGTCAATAGAGAGCAACCGAAGCTCTCTACCCCTACCATGAAGAAAAAGAAGATGAAGAAGATGTCGACCCCGTAGCCAACATCAAATTGGAATTCCTTGAATACAAACAACTTCCCATTCCAAACGAGACCGCGGAATTTAAGCAATTGAGGGGCATGATTCAAAACCTCGCATACAACCTCACTAAGCCGTCAAAAAGGAAAAGAAAGGATGGACGAAAGAGACAATAGGATTGTGCTTGTCTTCTTTATCTTATGTTCAAATGATTACATTTTAGCTCTTTCGGTTTATGATTACTCGGATATTGTCTTTAACTAGTGTTTTGTGATAAACATGCTTGTTTTACTGCTTATCCTGTGGATTTACTAGTGTGCATAAACCAGCATCATTTCCGTAGGTTCTGGTTGGTTCCGTCTGCAGATGCCGGATCCCTAGGATTAGCCTAGCCGGATCCCTCCCTTGAGGGAACCGATCCGGACATCGACATCAAGAATACAAAGATTCAATACATCAAAACTGCTTTCTAGATAACATCACATTAGCTTAGCATATGATTTTAGAACCCAACTAAGTCCACTTCTAGGATGAGAAAGGCTTAGACTCACTAAAGGCTTACTTAAGATCTTAGTCTTATTTTATCAACACATCCAAACTCACCATATTTCGCTTCACGCTACTACAAACTATTTCTCACCTCTCAAAACACTTAAGAAGATAAGCTAAGCAATTTTAGGAAATTGCTTCTAGTCATTTATATCTCAAGATAAGACAAAAATTAGTTTTTCAATTTTTGTAGTTTTTAAGAATTTTTCTTATATCACCTCAAGCCTAAATCCATCACTAGGATCATTTTTATGACTTGACACCTTCATAACTCTTAATGTTATCTTTAGACAACCATTGGTAGTCATCTTGTCCCATCCCCTTCCATAAAAAGCAATCATTTGCTACAACACTTATTACCTCTAATCATTCAAGTACCCTTTCATCCTAAACCTTTAGGAAAACTGAAACATTCAAAATAAGGTAGGCTTTAGCTCCTAGAAACCTCATTTCAAACTCGGTATCATTGCAGAGCCGATCCCTAGGATTAGCCTAGCCGGATCCCTTCAAGGAAGGAACCGTGGGATCCGTGTGACAGTTTATGTCAAACATAGCTAAAACAATCATCTCAACTCATCTTCCTAACTCAAACACTCCATCTCATCTGAAATGAGTTCCTAGATCATGAAACTCAATCTCAACCTTGTGCATGTTAATCATCACATTTCCAAGAACATTAGTGGATTAAGTCTTGAATGCAATTGCAAAACTCTTCTCCTTATAACCCATATTGCCAAGAACACTTTAGTCATCAAACACAAACATAATTATCAACAATTGCAAACATTCTTCTTAGTCATCTCATCATGAGAAAAGCTCCTAGTGCTTACTCATCCACTCAAGAACCACCAAAGGAATTTGCTAGAATCATACATAAGTTTTCAAATCGAATCATCTCCTAAGTCCACCAATGCTAGGATTTCCCCTACACCAAGGAAACCAATCAAACTAATCCCCAAGAAGAGTGTTCCCACTAAGATTTCATCACCAAATTCTACTATACCAAACATACCCTCCACAACTCAACCAACATCATTAGTGCCTAGAGCCACCTCACAATCATCTCCACACTCTCACAATGTAGAAGAGTTACCCTCTTGGCCATCATCCCCATTTCACCATTAGTTCACTTGAAAAGATTGAGCAACAAAATCAAAGTGTTGAATCAACACTTGTTCCAAAAGCAAACTCTATCATTCCTCCCAATAATCCATTTTGGATTATGAGAAAACATCAAAGGCAACCACCTAACCAAATGGAAGTTGATGCCTTCTCTACCCTCAAACATTTGTAGAACCACTACTTAATGAACCTCCATCAAATCCTCCTTCATTTGAAGATCCTCAACCCACTTCACTTGAACTTTCACTTCAAGAAACTCAAGACCATGACAAGGATTGCTATCATTGTAAACATGTTGAAAGGTTGATACATGAACTACGTGAAGAGCAACGTTTCATGTTTAATCACCTCCTCGAACGCCAAGAGGTTAATAAGCCTAAACTACAATGAGCATCACATTCAAAAACTTAACTTAGAACGTTTAGGAAACCTTTTTCATCCTTGATCATCATTTAGTTTAGTTGAACCTTGAATTGGGGTAAATCATTAGCATTAGTAGCAACTTGTTGCTAGTTCATTCTCTTAGTTTTAGAGATTTGGTGGTGTATCTCTTGTTTTATTGAATGAATACTTATATGCTATGATTTTTTGTGTTGTGCTTGATATATTGTACATATATCTCATTCTCTCAAAATATCATTCCTTGACATTTTTCACTGCCAAGATAACAAGATAGCCGGATCCTCTCGAGATAACTAGACGGATCCCTTCTTAAAGGGAACCGTGGGATCCGTGGTACGGGAGCACAAATTTATACTAACTTAAGTCTCTTTGCAGAAAATTATGCACTATACTCTTTTTTTCTAATCTTTGTTTTGTAGTTATTCAAAATACACATGAAGATATTGACACCATAAAGCTAGGGGAGCTTTGTGTCAAACGACATTGCAAAATCATTTGCAACTTAATTCATTTTTTGGATTAACACTCATGACACCCCATTGCAACATTGCAATATTCAAGGGGGAGCACGCCACACGATCGAACCATTTGCAAACTTAGTTGCAAACACAATTAGTTTATTTTACGTTATGTCCTTGACGCCTTTACATAGGGATGGACTCGCAAGGGGAGTTAAGACGAGTACCCCGCCACTTGCTCTCTTTTACATTTTACATTTTTTTCTTATAAAAATTGTGTTAGTTTCTTTAACACTTTTTGTCACAAAAGAGAAGAAAGTAAAAATTACAAATTTAATTTTAGTTTTTCCTTAAAATAATTTTATGTTTTGTCATCAAAAAAAATGGGGAGATTGTTAATACAAATAAGCCAGAAAAACGTTTATTTATATTTTACGATCTTCTAATGTTTTGTCGATAACAAAAGTAAAATCATTTTAACGAAACAAATAGAGTACGTAAATAGTTTGAGTTAATAGTTTTCTAACACAATTAAGTTGTCACATAAAACACTAAAACAAATATAAGTGATTTTATGATTTAGATACATATGTACAACAACTAGTGTTTACATATTGGGTTAAACATATACTTAAACTAAGTATACTAAAATGGGTAAAAACTAAGTGTATGCTAAAATGGGTAAATACAAGTATATACTAAATGGGTAAAATACTAGCAAATGGTTTTGACCCATAACCCATGGTTTTATATATACCACTTAACCAAGTTCATTGTATCTAGAAAGAAAACCATGGATCAACCCATGACCCATGACCCATGACCCATAACCAAAAATACCCATGGGCAAAGAGGAGCGGACCACGGATCCCTAGTTTTGTGCTAGCCGGATTGGGTGGTGGGATCCGTGGGATCCGGGAAGAAGAGAATTTTCTCTATAAATAGAGAGCCATTTCTTCTCTCTACACATGGTTTTCACATATACTCTCCCAAAGTATTCTAACCCTCTAACCTCAGATCTAAGTGATCTATGTAGTTTGTCTTTTGTTTTGTGTGATCTACTAGGTTCCTCTTAAAGGAGAGATCACCACCTCGTGAAGACGTGCAAGCTCAAGTCCATGAGTTGCTGCTTCATCATCAAGACTACTAAGGTTCTCTTGTTGATAGTTCTTCCTTTCTCCATAGATGTTGGGTGAAGGCATTAGTGAAGAATGCCGAAAGTGTCAAGATGAAAGCATTAGTGAAAGGTGCTCATCATCCGTGTCAAAGCATTATTGAAGGATGCTAAAGGTGTCAAGACTAAGGCATTAGTGAAGGGTGCCAAACGCAGTCAAAAGAATTAGTGAAGGATGCTAAAGGTGTCAAGACGAAGGCATTAGTGAAGGGTGCCAAGCGTTGTGTCAAAGGCATTAGTGAAGGATGCCAAAGGATCAAATCAAGTAGCATTTGGGGAGAATGCTTAGGTCATATAATCGATGAGGTGCATCGCTATACATATATGTATTTGTTTATCTACAAGGATGGTGATATCCTTGATGGGTTGTGAAAAGTAGGATCTCCTGAGATTAGGTGTTGTGTCGTGAAGGTGTAGTTCACCCAAGGTGTGAAAGAACTAAGGTGCTTAGCCTAGTACCTAATAAAGGGTAGGCGACGTTGTGATAGGATTAGTTCTCCTAAGTTGTGAAAGAACTCGGTGGTTAGCCTAGCACCGTATAAAGGGTAGGCGACGTTGTGTTAGGTGTGGTTCGCCTTGGTGTGAAAGAACTCGGTATTAAGCTTTGTACCGAAAAGGAGTTTAGCGCGTGAAGGCTTCTCCTACAAGGAGTTGGTGTAGTGCTTTACGAACTCGAGTAGGTGACTGGGGAGTGGAGTAGGGCAAGGAAGGTGTCCTTGAGCGAACCACTATAAATAACTTGTGTTGTGGTGATGTGCTTCTTACTCTTTATATTTCATTTCACGTTTATATATCCATCTATCAACGTCCAACATAAACAATCAAATGGATTGACATAAGTCGATCTAAATATTTAAAAGGAAGTTTTAAATTGGTAAAACTATTCAACCCCCCTTCTAGTTTTCCACAAAAGTGTTGAATCAACACTTGCACCATTGGCAATTTCTCCATTTCCCTCCAATAGCCCATTTTGGATTACGAGGAGACATCAAAGTCAACCACCCGGCCACATGGAAGTTGACACTTCCCTCCCTCCACAATCAACTCTTGTTGAGCCACCACTTAATGTTCCTCCACCAATTCCTCTTTCATTTGAGGATCTTCAACCCACCTCACTTGAACCTCCGCTTCAAGACGCTCAACCCTTACCACCATCATTTCAAATCCATGACAAGGATTGCTATCATTGTCAACATGTTAAAAAGTTGATACATGAAATACGTGAAAAGCAACGTTTCATGTTTTATCACCTCCTCGAACGTCTCGATGAGGTCAACAAACCTAAACAACCATGAGACTAAGGAATAAAATAGTATCCTAGCCTCAAGCTCAACATAGAACGTTTAGGAAATCCCATTTCATAATTGATCATCCTTAAGCACGTGGTTGCTTCTTAAGTTTAGGTCACTCATTAGTATTAGTAGAATATGTTTGGCTAGATCATTCTCTTAGTTTTAGAGATTTGTTGATTATCTCTTTGTTTTATTGAATGATAATTTATTTGCCATATTGCTTTGAGTATATGTTTGTTGCTTGTATACATATCTCACTCTTATATTTAGCATTATTTGGTATATCACCTTTGCTGAATAATGTCACAAGCACGACGGATCCCTGGATATTTAGACGGATCCCACAAAGAGGGGACCGGGATCCGTGGTACTGAAGGACAAAATTCTACTAACTCTGGTGCTTATTTGCTGGAAATTATGCACTATACTCTTGTTTTCTAATCTTTATTTTGTAGATTTTCAAAATACACATGAAGATTTTTGACACCCTAAGCTAGGGGGAGCTTTGTGTCAAAACCACACATGGCAAAACCATTTGCAACATAATCCTTATTTGGATTACACTTCATGACACCCCATTGCAAAGTTGCAATCTTCAAGGGGGAGCATTTCCGTCACAAGGACGAAACCATTTGCAAACAAGGTTGCAATACATTAGCTTACTAGTTTTTATTTACTTGACGCCCTCACAAAGGGATGGACTCGTCAAGGGGGATTTAAGACGAGAACCATTCCCGTCATTTTCTCTCTTTACATTTTTCTTTTACATTTTTTTCTTAAAACAACGTGTTAGTTTTTTTCGAATTCTTTTGTTTTCGACAAAAGGGGGAGAAGAGAGTAAAACTCCATTGAACTTTTACGAATTTTAGTTTTTCTTTAAAATAATTTTATGTTTTGTCATCAACAAAAAGGGGAGATTGTTAATACAAATAAGCCTGAAAAACGTTTATTTATATTTTACGATCTTCTAATGTTTTGTCGATAACAAACGTAAAATCATTTTTATGAAACAAATAAAATCGTAAATGGTTTAAGCCAATAGTTTTCTACACACTTACGTTTTCACATAAAACACTAAAACAAGTATAAGTGATTTTATGATTTAGTATACAAACAACTAGTGTTTACATATTGGGCAAATATATACATAACTAGTATGTATTATAATGGGTAAAAACTACAACCCATGGAGCATATCCATAACCCATGGTATTGACCCATACCCACTTGACTAGATACATTGCACTCATTAGATACATTGTATCTAAAGAAATACCCATGGATCAACCCATAACCCATGACCCATGACCCATAACCAAAATACCCATGGGCAAAGAGGAGCGTCCCACGGATCCCTAGTTTTACACTAGACGGATCCCTTGAGGGAGGGATCCATGGGATCTGTGGAACAGTAAGCATTTCTCCTCTATAAATAGTGACCAATTTCTTCCTTTTGGCTTGCCACTCTCGCACATACTTTCCCCAAGTATTGTAACTCTCTAACCACTGATCGTAAGGGATCTTTCTATGTAGTTTGTCTTTTGTTTTTGTGTGATTCTCTAGGTTCCTCTTAAAGGCGAGATCACCACTTCTTGAAGTCGAGCAAGCTCAAGTCCATGAGTTGCCATGCTTCGTCATCATCAAGACTACTGAGGTTCTCTTGTTGATAGTTCTTTCTTCCCACGTAGATGTGTTGTGTTGAAGTCATTAGTGAAGGATGCCGAAAGAGTCAAGACGAAAGCATTAGTGAAAGGTGCTTAACATCTGTGTCAAAAGCATTAGTGAAGAATGCTAAAGGTGTCAAGACGAAGGCATTAGTGAAAGGTTCCAAGCGTTGTGTCAAAGGCATTGGTAAAGGATGCCTAGGAATCAAATCAAGTGGCATTAGTGAAGAATGCCTAGGTAGTATAATCGATGAGGTGCATCGTTATACACATAGTGATAGTTTGTTTCTAAGGATGTTGATATCCTTGATGGTGTTGTAATAAGGAGTGGGTCTCCTTTGGGAATAGGTGTTGTGTAGTGTTGGGTGGTAGTTCCTCCATTGTAATGGAACTCGGTACTTAGCCTAGTACCGGATAAAGGGTAGGCGACGTTGTGGTAGGTGTGGTTCACCTTGGTGTAAAGAACCCGGTGGTTATCCTAGTACCGGAATGGAAGAGTAGGCGACGTTGTGAAGGCTTCTCCGCCATAAGGTGTTGGTGTCGTGTAGTGATTACGAACTCTCGATTAGGTGAGTCGGGGAGTGGAGTAGGGCAAGGAAGGTGTCCTTGTAGCCGAACCACTATAAATACTCGTGTCGTGGTTATGTGCTTCTTACTCTTTATCTTTCATTACACTTTTATATATCTATCAATCAACGTCCAACATACACATCTAAATAGATTAATATAAGTTGATCTAAATATTTTAAAAGGAAGTTTTAAATTGGTAAAACTATTCAACCCCCCTTCTAGTTTTCCACAACATTGGTGAACAAAGTCCACTTAGCCTTCAATTTCTCGCTAAACTAGAGGTTCTCACCGCTTCTAACAAAGGCAACCGATTCAAAATGTTACTGATCACTATATCTGGCATATTACTAATACGATCGATCAACATGGTATTGTTGGAAGTTGGGTTGGTCTTTTTAGTTCTGGAAGTGAGGATTTAGATTAGGTTTTTGATATTCAGTTGATCGTTTATGGATAAAGGTGTTATTATGATTGTTAAAGTTGTTTGTTGGGTGGGTTTATTGGTTTGCCCGAAATTAAATGCTAGCGTATCAGGGAAGAAACGGCTAGTTACATAGCCATAATCACATTTGGTCCCTGGGTTGATGGGTGGGTTAGATTTTAACTATGACATGTTAAAATTGTGAATGGTCTATTATTCCCTCGATGTAAACCCAAAAAATTCATGTAGACTTTGGAAATCGCGTCAAGGGACTTGTCTAGAGTATAAAACCCATGTTTTGGACCTCTACCGATGAAAACACCCAAGTTTGGTTAATCGTGATGCGTGGGTACAAGTTTAGGGACGAACGGTGTATTTTACTCTTATTATTATTATCTAATTACAATTATACCCCTTTCATTTCCTTTACATTGCTAACATGTACACAAAGACCACTTCCCCAATATATCTCTCACTCGTTTTCTTGTTTAACGCTTTAATAACTTACTCCCTACTTTTCCACATGCCATGCCACCATCTCTTCAATCAGAAAAGGGAAAATGATAAATTTAGGCATCAAAGTTGCCACAGTTTTTTTACCATGTTTTTTTCCATTGCCATTAATTTTCCGCGTCCTAGCGTGATTTCTTTTGGGTCACTTCCAAAAGGAAAATTAGGCAAGTCCACCATTAAGCATAAGAAAAATTGAAAAGAAAAAAAGTTTGATGCCCAAAAGGAAAGTTCGATGCCCGTTAAAAAAAATTTTTTTGCATCGTTATTCACCGGATTTAAACGTTCTGGCAGAAATTTTTAACGACCGTTATATTCGTTCCCCCACCGTCAGTCCTTTTCGACGTTCTGATTACTGCGTTTTAGATCCGTCCGCCCCTTAGCTTTTCCCGTTTTACCGCGTTTGTTTTTCAACCGCGTTAGAAGTTTTGCAAAAATAGTTTTAGCCGCAGTTTACGTTTGCACGTAAAATTAAAGCAACATCCGCTTTTGCAGTTTTAAAACGTAAAACTTTTAAACTGCATTTTTCGTAAGTTTGTGGTAAGATCCAACGTTTTTGTTTGCAAACAGCACTAAAGCACGCGTCTGAAAGCGGACTATAAACGTCGCAAAAACTGACTAAAACGGTAAGTGAATTTAAAGCCGGCGATGCAAAAAGACGGCGTCGAAAACGCAAAACAGAATTTAAGCTACGCGTGAAAAACAGCGGTGGCGTGAAAACAGGCTAAAGCGGGTACCTAAAACGGCAAAACCTGCCAACATGTAAAAACGCAAAAAACTGACTTAAAAACGCGGTAAAAGCGGACCAAAGCAGGTAAAAGGACAAACCAGTGTAAAAACGAACAAACCGAGTGTAAAAATGCAGAGCGAAAAGGACTAATGGTGCAATAAAAAAATTAACGGTCGAACTTTTTTTTTCTGGGCATCGAACTTTTTTTTTCTTTTAGGGCATCGAACTTTTTTTATTGTAGCGAACTTGCCTAATTTTCCTTTTTGGTGACACAAAAGTGTGATTTTGTGTCACAAAAGGAAAATTAACAAGGCATGCTAACCTAAAAAAAAAGTTTAAAAAACGATAAGAACTTTGACATGCCTAAATTTATCATTTTCCCATCAGAAAATGTACATCCGATCAAACAAATTATGAACAGAAACAAGATCCCCACATTTTGCATACATAAACGTTAGTGAATTGAGGGCAAATATATTTGAACAAAATCCCGATTTAACTACATATCAATGAATCTCCTTCCTCTATTTTAGCTCACTTATCACAAAATATACAAGTACTATGCTAGTAATGCTCGGTTATTCCAAATACCCCAAAAGTACTTAAATGCATCTCTATATGAACCATTTTGTACAAGGACACAAATCACTATATTACTACTATGTTTGGCACGGAGCTTTTTGGGGCGACGAGTAATGAGCTTTTTGATTTTTAGTGTTCGTTTAGCAAAAAAGCGGTGAACTTTGCTATTTTTTAGAAATGCTCATTTTTTCAATGCTTTGTTGGTTGGACGGCCTTCAATTGTCTTGCTTCTTCACTCTTATACAATTTACAATCGGTCTGGATTAACACAGGAGTGTTTGGGACGAAAACTTGCATTCGAAAAAATAATATCACAACACTAATATTAACTTGAAACTGAAAGTCAGAAACATGTATTGATTGATAACTTTATACCTGATATTGATTGCATAATGTTTACAGAATTGTAATCCTATATATACTGTATGAAGCGGCAACCAGTGAACAAGAGAGGTACCGTTTCATCAAAAGTTATCGACACCTAATTATCTAACCGTTACAACCAATAACCGGTTTTATGACCCAACCCATAATCAAGTTTCTGTTATTTATAGAACTTATATACATACGTAAACATACTAAAAGGTCCTTAGACTTTATATAAACAAACTTCTGATTATAACATTAGTTCCAACATGCTTCTTTAGGAAGCAGTGAGTTGTGATTCTGTTGTATTCCTGCACTCTGATACTAACAAACACACCCTACGTGTTGTCAAAAAATTTAGATGCCCTTGAATAAAAACTAGTTCCACCAATCTAGGCATCCCACACTTATCTGGGCATCCCATTTTGATCGCATAACCATTGATATTCTTACCCTTCAACACGGATCCTATCTATGAACAAGATGGATGCAAGTTTAAATGAGACACATAGTTAGGGTTGGCACCACTTTCTTGCATCTTTCTCAAGCAATCTATATTTATGCTATCTTATAATGTATTTAGGACTTTCTAAAGAAGAAAGTCTTAATTTTTTAAGCCTACACCTCTTACTATAATTAGTAATTCATATAATTAAATTCTACACTATAATAATTGTATTATAATGTACAAAAAAAAAAATAACTCCCAATGCCGTCTTCCGGGGTTATGAATACGTCTGGATTTCGGTGTTTGGGGAGGTTAAGATGTAGGCTTGACCCCACCTAAGATAGAGAGGTTTGGGGATTCTACCAAAGGTAGAAGGACCTCCAGACCTTTGTAGGAGTGAGGATCGAACCCCTGACCTCTCGGTTGAGAGGCAAGGGATTTTCCAACTGATCCAACCCTATTTGTTAATTGTATTATAATGTACACTAGTGACAAATTAAAATTTTAGTATTAAAATGGATGTTACAAACTTACAATAATACAAATTTATAGTTGTACTTTTTATCATGAACATTCAAATTATACAAAGTTCAAATGAGTACAAGTATGGATATCTATATTTGTATTGATATACTTTATGGAAATTCAAATACGCATCTGCTATTTTCAAACTATCAAACGGGTAAACCATCAAATACTAACTCTCATTGCATACCGCTTAAAGTTCAGACAAGAAAAACGGCAATGTTGGATCATCAATTGCTATTTCTTGGAAACATCGCCAGTAATGGATAGTTGACCTGTTTCATCCATACCCACAAATTATTTTGAAAACCCTCTCAGCATAAAACATTTCGACACATTTTGTATACATGTCAATTAGTGATGTCTCGACCATTTTGTAAGGTTAAGGTATCACGATATTGTTTGGGTTCATTTAGTTAGCAGAAAAATACTTAAGAGCTAAATCACATCATAAGGATTTGAACCTTCTTTGTGCATTTTTATTGATACAAGCCGTAACATAATATCGATAGCATTTTTACAGATTTCTTATATATGAGTAGCATATCTAAAGCAAATAATAAAATAACAAAATAATAGCCTCACCCTTGAGAGTGTGAGCATGGCATGGGAAGGAGATAAGTGGCGGCCTCGAAGTGAATATCTAGTTATTAGTCGACATTTGTTCATTTAGTATATTAGGTCCATTGTTTGATATTGGCCTAGCCCATTATTTGTGTTTCTAGAATACTCTCTTGTACACTATATATTGCCTTGTATTGTTTGATATTAATTAAGGAATTATAACCTTTCAACATGTAATCAGAGCCATCTAATTTTTCTCCTAAAATCTCTCAAATTCTCATCCCAAATCCCCCATCATACATCACGACTTTTTTTTTTTTTTTTCCTACATGATTCTTGAATCTATTGTTGAATTGGTATTTGATTTAATATCAATTTTTTAATTGATTGGTTGAGGAATAAAGAGTACGCAAATATGGGATTTACGCATGTGGTCCAACAGCCTTCTTGGCTCACCCAGATGGCCCCTCAGTATGCTTCACATAATCAGTCGGGTATCATAGTAGGGTACAACAAAAACATGTTTGGTAATTCTTTTTGTCAATCGTGGGTGTCTCTTGGGTTTTACAATAACCGGGTCACTCAGCAGACTTCACAACCCAACTTTCCCACCCGCTTGGGCCACGCCGCCCGCTTTCGCTTTGGCCCAACACCCATCAACATTATATCCCCATCAGCCCCACAACACCAAACCGCCCGGTAAATCAACACCACCCGTAACACCAAAGGTATACTTGGTCCCGCTTCCAGCTTGACCGTCACCAGCTACTATCATTTCCAAGTGTTTTAGCGGTTGACTGCGGGGACCTTAAATTGGAACATGGATCATAATGTATCATTTAAATTCTAATGCAAGTAATTTAAGTACTCTTTTTAATAAGCGTTTATACCCATCGATTGGCGTTGGTGGCAATTTATTCAAATACTAACACCGCCATAGCATTATTCCTACTATTCATCAGCCTCTTCTTCACCTTCATAATATACTTGTCACCCCTAATATCATCAAAACCTTATTTCACGTTGCGTGGGTTTACTAGGGATAATAATTGCACTATTGAATTTGACGCTTTTGGTTTTTTACGTGAAGATTTCTTGACTTCGCATCATCTCGCTGATGTGATAGTTGGGCGATCTCTATCTAATACCAAACCATCACCTATCCCTACTTTGCTTTTTCTCGACAAAGTTCCTCCACGTGCATCAACGTCTCGGTCATCCCTGACGGTGCTTTCTTCTCGTTCGTCATTTTATTTTGTGTAATAAAGAAAAGTCTACACATGTTTGCCATGCTTGCTGATGCAGGTTTTACTGACTAGGTCTTAATATTTATATAGTCTCATTATACCTATGGTCTACCCTAGTGTCAGGTCACCATGTTTGTAACACAAGCATCAATATAAATAAATGAGATGAAGAAGTGATCGGATGAACACAAGCACACAATACACGAATGATATAAAGAAAAGTTTAGGCGTGGATATTGAATGAAAGTGAACAACCAACTCTCAAATGAGAGTTACAAGACTATTTATAGGGGAAGGAAGCTAGGGCAACACATCTAGTCCCTTCCTTTCCTTGTCGGAAGCTTTAAGTAGGCTCATGGGCTTTCTACATGAGTGCCTTGCCTTAATACTAACATAAAATCCTTAATTAAGCTAACTATTACATAATGATTACTAACACTTGAGAAATGGTTTAGGAGTGATTCCAACAATCTCCCCTAAGTGTTAGTAATTGATATCTTAAGTAATCTGCAGTTGTTGGTGCGGATGTAATAGTAGCTTTGACGCCTTCGACATTCTTATTTCTTGTGAGAAGATGTGCCTTGATCGAACAATCTCCCGTAGGATCTTGTTTCTTTTGAAGTATTCGCTTTTGGCGTCTTGATTTCTTTTGTTCTTTAATTCTTTGTTCTTTGTGGTGGTTGTGATAGTATGTTGTTTATTGACCCTGAGTCTGACTTACGTTGCTTGACTCATGCTTTCTCCAACATGCTAGCGCTCATTTGTGATTAATTCCGGATGTGAAGTAGTTCTTGAGTCTTTATAACTTTGTAGATTCTTTGGTTTGATGAAGAATCATTGTGACTTTGTGTTGCCTTTGATTTTGAGAGAACTTCTTTGTGATGTTGTTGGTATGAGCATGTGGAGAATCAAGACGATCTCTTACTCCCTCGAGCATCCATCGGCCAGCGACATCTCCCGTTAGAGTCAAGAAACCAATTGATCATTGTAATATTTCCATAAAGAATTGATTACAAGTTGTTCTATTGATGAATGTCTTGATTCCATTCACCTTGGTGAGCGAGATCAGCCGTCCGAATCCCGTAGGGGCCGATTGGCATTACATTGAACAAGTTCAAGTAATGACCCACATCTTCGGGACTCGATTATTGAAAGGAATCTCCTTGGCGGATTTCCAAAGCTTACAAGTTGAACTTGACTGCTTAGTAACAACATAGTGTGAAAACACATCTCTAATTCTAGCAAAGCTGTTCTGAACTGGAGTCCTCAAGTAGGATAACACGATGTACAAGTACACCCTACAGTTCGTGAGTCAGGAAGTACATCACCAATGACGTAGGCGGATTTTTGAGACAACACTAAGCGTAACCCAGCAAGTTACCGGCGACCTCGCTGTCGGGGATGTTTGATGTTAACACTGGTAGGAGTTTCCATTCAATCAGCGAGGATCCACTGAACCCCTCATAAATGTTCTTGAAAGATTGCTAAGATCGTGAAGGACTCTAGAATGTATCACTAGCGTCCTTATTGTTGAGCGACAAGAGTGATGAAATGTCAAGTGTACCTAAGAGATCTTTTGATGAATCTCGTGGCTCTAGACTCAATTAGTGCGCTTTGATTTTCGTAAGCGGAGACTAGGGAGAGGTCTCCTTCTTCAATACCGGGAATCTCTAAGAGAAAGCCGATAGTTTACGTTAGGGTTCCCACAATGATAATGAAACAAACTTACGTTGAGAAACTTGAGTGGCTAAGAAGGTATAGTGCATGCGTCCTTTGGGTCCATGAGCGACTTTGATCTTCAATACCGGTGTCATCAGTGACAATCGGTAGCATATGAGTTGAACCCGATTATGCGCCCTAAGTTGAATAACTGAGGGGCTATTTCTCACACCCTTTTCATTCGCTTTCTTTTAATTCTTCAACTCCTTCTCCGTTCATTTTCTCCTTTTATAATAATCATACCTAAGGACTTCTAAATTCTAACTATTGGTGGTGTCCTTGGGTAGATCCCTCTTGCTCTGGCTGATCATAGAGACGGTTATTCCTAACCTTAGTCACCTTGTAACTCCATGACTAACCTATGTTGCCTTAAAACCATTTTCTTGAAAATCTCTCAAAGTGGTTATGAGTAAAGCATTTTGTACCAGCGTGAGAGTTTAGTATTTTGTAGAAATACTCCCCCTCCCATGCTTAAGAATTTTGACCAATGCGCAGGTGAGAGAAGCGTGCACTTTTGAATTGATCAACTCAAGATAGACAATTCCCCAACCCGGTACAAGTTACGTTTGCATAGTTAAAAGTTGCATTGTCGACTTTTAGGTGACAACTAGCTCTAATAACTACCTTGAAGGCGTGGACAAGCCCGAAGGTTGTCAAACCCGTCAAAGTTCATGTCTACTAAGAGTTTCTCGAATGGTACATTCTACTAGGACAAGTCCTGCGATGTGACGTTTACATCACTTTGAACTAGCTTGGAATTATTACCCGTCCCGGACTAGTATTTTTGAGTTACTAACATTTAGGAGCTCGTCAATTCATTGGTTAAGTCTTTAGCACAAAGATTCAATAGCAATCCACAACATATTTCTTATCACATAAATTTTCTCCCCACAAAATGGCATATAAATGTTATTTTTGACAAAATTTTGATGTCGAATATGTCCATTTCGAGTTTTGTGGGAAGATTGCCACGAAGAACAATTTGTGAACAAAGTTTTAAGCAAATACTCCCCCTCAACAAGTGATATAAACTTTTGAGGTTTTGAAAATCATAAGGGTAAGTACTTGTTCTTTTGAGCAAAACTTTGAAAGGTGAAAGTTTTGATAAGTTTTACTCAAAAGTAAGAAGCTTTCGCTCCTTTTATAAGGATTGTGGCAATGATGCGTACCACAGGGTCCTTTCGTTACAAGTACGGGTTGTACACTGTTATGTGTGCACAAGCCATCGTCAAATATAGATCACACATCCAAATATATAATGAATGAAACAAATTAAGGAGTACCAGGAAGTCTATCAATAACACCAGGATTTCTTTCTGGACGTTGGTAGCCTGTTAGAGGTATACTTTGACGTCCACCCACAAAACTCTCCAATGTCCTTATCGATACCAGCCGAAACAACCTTTCATCAATCCCGTAATGATCTTCTTCGCATCCCTCTTTCCACTAGAATTCCACCTTTTCTTGACCCTATGCCTGAATCTCCTTTAACCGATAAGTCATTCCATCCCGAACCTTCTTCAAAGTATGATCACAAAATTTGTGAAGCTCGTTGCACGCCATGAAGCAATTACGGTGAAGTTCTTCACATTAGCGACCACCAGAATGTTCGTTTCTTAAGAATGGTGTCTTGAGGCGTATGGTTGATATCGGAAATGTATAAATTGTGAGTGTGAGATTAACATGTTTCTAATATGATTCCACGGCAAGTTGAAGATCTTCAACACGTTTACGGATGCGATGCTTCGATGAATATTAGCAAGGACTTGATGTGCGAAGGTACGGATGTTCGTGGAGAATTGTATGATGTCCTTGTACCTTAGCAAGATACATGTCTTCAATGTCATTGAGTGACAATCTCGGAAAATATGCTTGATGAAATTCATATTCCTAGATCGGCGTTTGACTACGATTTTCTTGAGAATGAGGTAGTCCCACTGGATAACGAATAACATTCATTATGGCAACGATCCGTTGGTCACTGTACACCTCCTTTTTCGATTTAAGTAATTGACAGCTTCTGTAGTAGATTCTTCTTTGTTCTGGCCAATGATGAATCCCATACAATGCATCGAGGTCATACTTTACCACATTGTCAATAAACATGTGTGTGGCTTCTTCCTCGATGGCTATATTGTTTGAGTAGATTCTTGCCGTAAACGGGAAGGTGAGTGGTAAGCGTATTTCTTGCTTTTTATCGCTACGTCTTTGAGAAAAATTCCGGTCATTGTTGAAGAAATCTTGGTAGGGAATCCTTGGTTGATCAGTCGACCAATGGTAGGTAGTGGCTTGGTCGGTCGGTGTAGTATGGGGCCTTGTCGGTCGGTGAAATTGATGTTTACCGGGGTTGAGCCAATCAATGTTGTTGACATGGCTGCGTGCGATGTTGTCGAGATGATATTCCGACTTCAATGGCAGCGGCGGATCGTCCTGGCGGTTGAAAAGCGTCGTTTTTATTCGTTCAACTTTGCTTTTCGTCATCTTTTCACCTTAAACTTTTCTTGGATAATTTTGACTCGCTCCATAGTTCTACCATCTACCGGTTCTTGGCCAGGTGGCGGGTTGCATCAACAAGCTTGAAAACCATTCATACTCTTCGATTGATCTATCTAGCCATAGCGCAGTAGTCTTTTTATTCTTTGGCTTTGATGAGGATGCTTTGGTTGCTTGGTTGATGTAGAAGAAGTAGGTTGTTGTTGGGGCTCAGGAATGTCTTCATCGTCACCACCAGTGTATTCGAAATGATCACCAGTTTTCTCCATTTGTGGTGGTGACTCAGAGTCCCGAGGTTTGTCTTCAGCAGGAGAACTTGGTGGAGATCTTCTAGTGGAGGAGGTCCTTGGGGGTGGTGGAGGCATAGAGGAGGATTCGCCAGTTTTCTTTGTGCGTTTTGGTGCAGAATCTTTGTCTGCATCATCATCGTCTCTTCGTCTCTTAGCCCTTTCAGCTGACTCTTTGCACGATGTCTTTAGTTGAAATTCTAGCAATGCCTCATACAATTTAGCTTCATCAGGAGTGAAGGTGCTGGCTCGTGGGGCCATTTGCATTACCAGCTTTGATATCAACATAGCATTGGAGACTTCCGTGGGCGGTACTGGATATCTGCATAGCAACCGAAGTGCTTGCCATTGTTTGTTTGACAAGAGACATGAGATTTGGATATAGTTGTCTGGCGAACATCTCTCTAGTAACTCCAGGGACGGTGTCGAGAAGAAATCAGTGAGTGTATTCTCGATCGTCTCCATTTCCCTTGGATATCTCTGTTTAGAGCTGTTGAATCTGTTCCCTTTCATCCGAAAAATCATTTAATCTTTCTGAAGAAGATTGATTATGTCCGCAAGTTGATTCAGTTTCTTGTTGACCACGCTTTTCTTCCTTACATGCCTGACAGCTTTGACAATCTTTGTCTTTGCATGTGATGCCCAAGTTTCGGATGGTTTCTTCTGGTACGGATGCGGATCACGTGGTGGTGTCCTTTGATGGTGGAGGTGATGAATGAAGATGAGTGAGGAAGAAGATGAGTCATGAGAAGGCTCGGATCATTTGGTGGCTCGAAGTTTGTTCCACAGTTACGTTCGGGACTATCTAGAATATCATCGGCTTCTTTTTAGCTTTAGCCTTTTCTTATTTAATCTAGCTTCTACGCTTTGGCAGGCTTCTCTTGACCTTTTCGCCCATGACCTTAACATCTTCATCGGTTACCTTTTCATTCTTCTCCTTTACGGTTCCTCAAAGTCGAAGATAATTTCATCTTCTTGTTGCCGTTGTTGGTCGTGGGTGGTGGTACCGGTTCTCCGGGTTGATTAACCGCATCGAGCGGTGTTGTTTGTGAGCCACCACTTGAACCTCGGAGGCCCACGGGTCTGTTGAAGGTTAAATTCCTCAGCAACATGTTGTAGCCTGAGATGCTTCAATGTCTTGCGGTAATCTTTATCCTCATCCTTTTGTTCTTCTTCTGAACTTCCTTCCTCTTCCTGCTCTTCCACTGGAGTCTTTCCCTTATCAGCTTTAGGACTAAGAGGTTTTCGGTTGGCGTATCATCCATGCAGGCTGAATAGATAATCTCCTCATCTGTTTCAGTATCCTCAGAGTCCTTGTCCATCAGTTTGGGTTCTAGTTTGGGAATAGGAATAGCAACCTTGGATGGAACTTTCCTTTTGAGTGAAGGATTCCTCTTTGGATACTTACGGGTACTCTCAGTGCTTGCTGCACTTCCAGGACTGCCCGATCTCCTTGTCTTCTTTACTGGTGTAGCGGATGACTTTTCATCAACGAAGCCAACTTTGCATGATGCTACTGCTGCTTGATATCGTGAGTATGATTGAAGTTGCTTGATATCATTAGTAAGAAGGCAGTCAGGCAAAATTTCACCTTGTTTCTTTGTTGTTGAGTCTTTGAATATGACAACATTTAGAGTAGGCTCAAACAACGCGGAGTGATGGTTGGGGTCATCAAGTCTCAAGGGAATGTCCAGATTATTCCCTAGTATCCTTTGGATCAACAATTTAGTGTATCGATGTAGGGATCTTGGTGCCGGTTTCGACGAGATATGACATCATGTCATCCCAAATCGAGACTTCAAGTCAATATGCATCATGTTGACCATCCCCCAGAATATTTGTAGTTCCATGAGCTTAGGATGCTCATAACCACTATCCCGTCCTAACCCGATTTGGAAATCATGATGTAAAGAGTTCTCCATGGTAGGAATGTTCTTTAGATCAATGAAGAATGTTTAGTGATGATTCCGGCTGACTTCATTATAGCCAATATTGACCATGAATTGGAGAGTAGTCTCTGGGAAGTAGCAACATAAGTAGCATGTTGGATGGCGGAAGAAGGAGAATTGCTCTTAAGTCTGCGGATGATGGTGACTTGTTTGTTGTTGAGTGTCCTCGTAACATCATCTTGACCATGGCTTCTAGTAGTGTGCCGGTGGATATAGATTCGATGCTATCGCGAGAATTTGTGAGCATGTTCTTGTATGGATGAGTCTTGAATATCCACGACAATATGACAGAAGACTGGAACGTGAAATTATCAAAGTCCACTTTGAGATTATTCTTTCCAATCTTCATACAGTATAGGTAGGGAAAATATCTTCCAACGTGGTACATCCGGTGTGTTGCGTTTTCCATCGTGACGTCCATATTATGATCTGAAAGATATTGAGCCAAAAGAACCAACATATCGAAAGATATTACGTTAGTCAAAAGTTGATTTTATTGTCTAATTATTGAATATGTTATGTTGATGAATGTTACGAGTCTAACGCCACTTGTTTGTCCAATAGTCCAAAGTAGTCGTGATAAGTTTCATGAGTTTATTAATTTTGAATTTTAAAGTCCAAATTTCCACTCATTTACATAACATATTAACCATTATAGCTTATAAGTGACATTTTGGTTTTGTGACGTTATGATTTATTTATTTACAAGTTTGTGCAGCAGAACAATTCATAATTATGGTTAAAAGTAAGGCTTAAGCTAGAAATTGCAAGCTTATGCGTAAGCAGGTTGACCATACTGCGTAGGCATAAGCTTATCGCGTAGGAACTCTTCTACTGCGCGTAGGAAAAGAGCTCTTGGCATAAAGCTTACGCGTAAGCGTGTGTTGGAAACTTATCGTAAGGTTTACTCTAAGTAAGTGAACCTTATGCATAAGACTCAAGTTTACGCATATCCTTCACAGGATATGAGTAGTCCCCATGTAGAGACCTTACAGCGTGAATTTCTCTTATGAGTAACCTCTACGCGTAAAGTGATCCTTATGCGTAGAAATCCAATTTAACCTTGATTCTGAATTTTTTCACACGTAAAACCTGAAATAAATTTGTCATAACACATTCATTAACGTTTTATTCAACTGCTTTCAATCTCACATGGAATCACAATTATTCACAGTTACGCGTAGCATTTGCATACGCGTAAAACTTAAAACCTAGGGATTCAAATATTACGAGTAAGAAATCCAACCATAGAACATGCACCAAATTCATTCTGGTATGTCTTAGAGGCAAAGTGATTGTTTTGCAACAAGTTTTAACATCCAAAACCTTATGAATCAAAAATCCCCATTTCAACGAGTGATAAACCCTAAATTTCAATTCATGCCAGATTAGTGTTTCTGGGTAAGATTCAAGATGGGTTTGGGTCAATTAGGTATGTTACAAGCATCTAATTACACATAAACTTTCACAATAGAAAACCCCCAAATCTGCGCATGAACCCTAATTCATGAAAAATGATTAAATCGTTTTCTGGGTAGTTTTTCTTGATGACAATGGTTTTAAAACATGATATTCACTTTGAAAACACACCCCATTTCATCAAAATCAACCAAACGTGATCATGTGTTCATAGGCTTACGCGTAGAGCACATAATCACATTTAGAGTAAAATCAAACCGTTAAAATTGAATGAGATTAAAAACCAATGTTAGAAATTACATGGGGAAACGATTAACACTTACAGATTGGAAGATTAAAGCACAGATTTTCGAAATGGATTATAGGCGTAGGATTGGTAGGTTAAGAATTAAATGTTGGTAATAAATGTGAAAATGATATTAGGTGGAGAGTTTTTGTTAAAATAATTTTAGACTTTTGACACCTTTGGTCCCTCCACCTTAACCATTCTCATCCATATCCCATAATTTCCATTTTGGTTAAATATGAAGTGTAAGTTTGGAAAGAAATTTGACGACACTCCCCCTCGACTTTTGAAATAGAGAAATTTTACAAATTTGAGTCAGTGTCAAGAAACAATGTCCACCATTATCAAAGATACTACCAATCTTGTTAACATGCAAGTACAAGGTTTTATGAAACAAAAAATATATTTTCTCCCCTCAACACTTGGGAAAAATAAATTTGAAAGAGTAAAGTGTTGACGGAAGATTTGTACTTGCCATGTTTAAACAAATGTAGATAGAAGAATATTTTTGTATTTTGAAAAATTTTATATTTTTGCATTTTGTTTTTGAGAAAATATTTACAAAAGAGATGTTGGTGTTTGACTGGTTTTAAAATTGTTTTAAAAGTTCGTCCAGTTCCTCTGGAGTCAAACACCTCATACCAATCCGGTGGACCAACTCTATAAACCTAGCAGGAGCTAAGGCTTTGGTGAAAAGGTGCGCCGAGTTGATATCCAGTACCCACAAAATATAATTCAACGGTACCCTGTTCCACATGCTCCTTGATGAAATGATATCGAAGATCGTGTTTTGATTTCTGTTGAGCGAGTTGCCGAGATGCAATAACGCCGATTGTCGCGGTACATCGGGATTACGTCAAATCGTAACCATAGTCTTGAGTTGTGTTCTCATCAAATGACTTGAGCACAACATGCGCCGACATGGCTACATATTCGCCGGTTGAGGACATCGATGTACAATCCTGCTTCTTGATTGCCATGACACGGTTTATCACCAAGAATTGTAGAGCTCCCGAAGTACTTTTCGTGAATCTAAGCAACCGCGTTGATCGTCTAAAAAGCTATTAGTTCAAAACCGAATCCTTGGGATACGGATCCCCAAGTTAATGGTTCCTTGATGTATCGGAGGATTCTTTTAGCCTCGAAGGTGAGTTTGATTGGTCGCGACCGATAGCGAGCAAAGATATACAACAAAGACAATATCGGGTCTCTTGGTATATACATGAGACCCAATGATACCCGGTATTTGGTAGGGTCAACCAATTTCCCATGCAAATGGCGTCCAGTTCTTGGTATGTGTCATTGGTGTGGCATAGTTGTCACAGCTTTGCATTCCATTTTTTTTAAAATTTCAAGAGCATATTTGGACTAACTCAAGAAAATACCGGGGTGATTGATGAACTTAGGATCCTAGAAAGAGCGTAAGTTCACCCATCATGGACATTTCAAAATGTTTTTTCATAAGTTTTGAAAAGCGTTTGAGTACTTTAGATGTGTTGACCCAAAAATGATGTCATCCACATAATTTTGAACGATTAAAATGTGTGCTCCATGATATTGTATGAATAGTGTAGAATTGACCCGATCCTTTGACGAAATTATGAGAGATAAGAAAGGATGACAACTTATCATACCACAGGGGGCTTGTTTGAGGCAGTGAGATCCTTGTTTGGTTTGTAGGCGTGATTAGGGAACTCGGATCAACAAATCCTTCGGTGACTTACATAGACCGTTTCTTTCGATTTTCCATTGAGCGGTTTTGGCGTCCATCCGAAAGACCGTGATGTTCATGTGATCCTGAATGCCGGAAAAATCACGAAAGCCTGGTCTAGCAACCGGTGCGAATGATTCCTCGTAATCAATCCCTTCTTCTTGTCTATGACCCTTAGCCACGGTGACTTATTTACGATAACCGTACCTTGACATCCAATTTGTTTTCCAAATCCATTTTAGACCCAGTTGGTTTTCAACCAATTCCATACTTAAGACGTTTAAAGCGATTAAGTTCTTCTTGCATGGATTCAATCCGGTTGTCATATGTCATGGCTTCCTTAATATTTTGGGTTCAAATTGGCGGGGCGGTAAGTGCATAAATCAATGTTCACCGTCGGTCACGAGACGCTTGTCTAGTTGTTGGTTGATTGGGTTTCCAATAATGTTCACAAGAGGATGGTCTTTAGTCCAAGCGATGTGTGGAGGTTAGTGTTGATATACATTTGTAGATTAGGAGGATTCAAATGACTTGTAGATGATTCCGTAACATCAGAAGTGGCAGTTTCATTAGGCGGTTGAAGAAGCATTTGGATCATAATCTGCAGTGGGGAGTGCTGCATTGTTGAGAAGATCATCAATTTGGTTCGGCGTCATTGGATGCGGTTTGTTGTTTATTGTTGTAGAATCAATTGGTGGTGCTTCCTCAACATAGTTGTTGTTGCGGTGTATCGTATTGGATTATTATCGGTTGGCTTGGCGGAAATGATTGATACATCTGAGCACGTTGATCAATATCGAAGCACTAAATAGAGGAGCAAATAGTTGTTCCATTTGTTGGCAAGTAAGCGGAAGCTTGGTTCGGTGATATGATGATGGGGTTTGGGGGAAGTTTAGGCGGTTATGTCAGGGTTCCAAGCCTGCTTTTCTTAAGCCATTTACGTAAGCTCATCGAAATTGCATGAATCGTTTCCATAATCTCCCTTGTACGACGATTCGGTCCGGTAACCCTTAGAGTTTTCACAATATCCAACAAAGACTCAATGTCGACTTTGGCTTTGAGCTTACCAAAGTCATCACGATCATTATTTGGGTAACACAGGGATCCAAATACATGAAGGTCTTTGAGATTCGGTTTACGGTTGTGGATAAGCTCATAAGGTGTTTTGTTGTGGCGTTTTGTAATCATTGAACGATTCGAGTGTAGCATGCGATTGACTCGGCTTCACCCAACAATGTCAAAGTTTAGCATTAATTAATATTGTTGCAACTTCCACTAACGTCGGTTTAGATCTTTCAACAATTCCGTTTTGTTGGTGTTCGTTAAATTGATGTTTGATGCTCAATTCCCACTTTCTCATAATATGCACGAAGAGTTTGATTCACAAATTCAGTTCTTTGTCACGATTCGATTTGTGGCTGTGTTCCGGCTGAACTTGAATTTTTGTGAGAAAGGTGATGATCATCCGTGGAGCTTGATCTTTACTTTGAAGAAAATAAACCCAAGTCCATCTTGAGTAGTCATCCACATTTACCAAGATGTAGCGTTTTGGATTAATCGTCACGACACTGCGCGCCACACCACAAATCCATGTGAAGAAGGTGAAGCACATGTTGTTAGTCGTGTTCCACCTTTGAAGGAAAATGAGCACGAGTGCTTTTCCCTTGTTCACAAGTTGAGCATAGGTGATCTTTAGAATACCGAAATCTTGGAAGACCTTCAACAAGTTTGTATCATGCAAGATTGGTTATGGTTTGAAAGTTTAAGTGTGAGTTCGGTTGCCATAGCCAAGATTTTGTAGATGTTGCCTTTGAAGGTAGAGATGAGGGAGATGAAGCAATGTCTTGCATTGAGATTGTATAAAGACTTGATGTGCGGGTACTGGACATAATATCTCGTTTCCTTGTAGATCACTGAATGAAACAAGTTTTCTTCGAAAATCAACTTCCAAATCTCCATCACAAAATTGACCGAGAAGAGATTGTAGAGACCTTCGACATAATAAACCACCGCTAATCGATGTTACCATTGATGTAATCTCAGTGCATGATAGTTCGCGAAGTGATCATTCCCCAACCCGACGGTGCTAATGAACTTTGAAACAAAGTTTGATAACAGTTTTAGATTGCCGTCATGTGTCGGAACATCCGCTATCAAAAATCCGAGGATGATCAGACATCATTGCATTACACCTGAGGCACGGATGGAATAGAAGTAGATGTGGAACCGAAGAGTTAGGGTTCGAAGCGATATAGTAGAAACACACATGTTAATGATTTTAGGTATCCATTTAAATCCAATTGTATTATGTAACCAATTACGCCATCTCCAACTAGTCTTAGCTTTGGTCTTAGTAAATGCACTAGGTGATAAGTTCTTCCTAGGAGGTGAAAGGGTTTCTATGGGTACATCATGATGGTAGCTTGAACAGAGAGGTGGTTTACCTAGCTTGCAGACTTAGAAGCTTTAGTGGGCCTAGAGGTATTCCGTTTTCTATTTTTCCGCTTACGAGATAAGATAGCATTAGCAACACATTTATCATGACAACCTGAAAACATGCTTTTAAAAGTACTTAAGGATTGAAAGCATTCATTACATCACTTTTTCATTACATTTGATAGACGCTTAATATCTAAGTGGGTGCAACATGAGTCTTATTTAAAGTCCTAAGGTGTTCTTCTACTTGAGGTCTTATTGTTCTTTCTTTTCCGCATAACTTCTTATTTCTTCCTTGTAGTGCTCTTAGGCTGTGAAGTGCTAGCGTTGGGAAAAGGCAACTATTCTGTTTGGTGGGGAAGCACATTAGTTTCTTGTGATGTGTCATTAGGAAGTCTAAGAATTCACGGTGCAACTATGTTTGTGTTACTATTCCTATCTTTCTTAAGTTTCACCAACTCTGCTTTTAGATCATGGATAGTGTGTAAAAATCTGATTTTGAGCGAGTGAGTCCATTTAAATCGTAAAACATCTTTGGTATATGCAAGATGATCATAAACATCTTGTGGCGCTGAGCCGCGAGTCTTTTTAGTAAATAAAATATGACACCATATTCCTTTTTAACTTTTGAAATTTCTTGTTCATATTTTAAAATTTGACACTTCAAAGACACGTTTTCATCATCAGGTTGCTCAAGTTTAGGATTAAGAGTTTTTGTATGCAAGCTGATTGATTTTGTTTTGCAAAGCGAAGTTATCGATTTTGACAATCTTTTGGACACCATTGAAGACGACGTTTTGCATTTGAAAGCTCGTTTAACAATGGCCATTTTCAACTTTTAAAGACTTGATTTGTGACATTATGAATTCTCATCACCATTTTCAACATAATCAATCGATGAAAGATATAATCAAATGCATATGCAGCGAATGTAATAACACAACATTTATGGTATCAAAGACGTATAACATCTTCCAAGAGTCGATCAAAATCTTTTCTTAATATTTTCTTTTTACGTTTGGTATTTAAAATCGATGTTTGTTGCTTTCAAAACTCTTCATAAGTCCAAGCTCCTTGTGAAAATCCCTTTCCCAATATATTGCACACAATTCGGACATGAGGTAAAATTCTTTTGAAAAAATATCTCTTTGTTCTCTCGAGAGAAGCGATTGAAAATGTTCAACTTTTATTTCAGAATTGATTTCTATTTCACGTTCCAAAAGTTTGATGTCCGATAAGAATGTATCAAAATATTTAAGAATTTGACATTGTTAGGTAATGTTTTGACTTCACCGAGTGAAGGTAAAGGACCATTAATTTATGCGTGGGTTGAGGACCAACATTAGAAGACTGAGAAATAGGCTGATAACGGGTGTGTTAAAGTATCTGTTCGACGAAAGTTATGGCTTTTGAATAGTTAAATGGTTTGTTATAAACAACATTTTCTAATTTTGACCGACTCTCGTCTTTCGCATCTAATTCCTCCATACGATTATATTCAACAACACTCATAATGGAATCATCAATTCTATGTTGCATTGTACATTTGAGGATTTGGTTTGAATTCTCTATGAAAACTTTGGTTTGTAAAAGCAAGATTCGGTCCATATCCATTTGGATTTGGTTTAAAAGAAAACTTTTGAATTGTTGTGATTGACTCACCATGTTTATAAACAACATTTTGAAACTCTTTGATTTTGTTTTGTAAGTTGACAATTTCTTCAAGATAGTCATCTATTCGTTTCGATGAATGCTTTTGTATTCACGAAGGCATTTTGACAAGTTAACAACTAAGACTTGGCTTTTTTAGTTTCTAAAGTGAGAGCGTTAAGTTGTTGTTTATGATCATATTTCAGTTGTTCTATTTGAGACAACAGAGCATTCTTGGATGCTTAAAATCACATATCCTGTTTTCAAAATTTTTCATTTTGGTAAGATTTAGCAAAGCGACTTCAAAACCTTTTCACGTTTCTCTTGAAAAAATGTTGAGTTGGAACTTTAAGCATTCATTATCCTTAGTTAACAGTGCATTTTTATCCTTTAATTGCTGATTGATGTCAAGGCATTTTTCTATTCGAGATTTTTGGTTCGTAAGTAAGGTCAAGAGCTCAAGATCTGGATCAGACATAGGATCAACTTGTTCAACGTGAGTCTCAACATGATCATTAGTCAGATCCTCAAGTATAACCACGGAGTCAACTTGATTATCAATGGTAACCATAAGGTCATCTTGATCGTCAAATATAACTATGGGATCTATTTGATTATCACCGGAATGAGATGTAGACGCGTCATGTTGAACACTCGATCTCGTCGGATGCGATGTTGGCGGAGATATCATCGATGTGAATATAGTTTGATCGGTTACTGAGAGACAAGCCGTCGGTCATACAATGGGCTGTGTCACTCATGTGGAGTTCTTGCATGTTTTCCATTAACATCGATCTTTGCGTTAGCTTCTGCAAGTCCTCTATATCATCATCGAATATGCATTTTCCATGAAGCTCGTTCGCTTGTTGGTAAGAGTTCCACTAGCTTCATCCTTGAGAGCCAAGAGTAAAGCCTCTTTGTGATAAGCGGCGCCTCTTGTCCTGGCTTAGGGCATGCATTATCCGGATGACCCTTCCATTATAGTTATAACAGCGAAGACCATTAACCCGGTTGAGCATTTCCGACGATCAACCACTTGAGCTCGTTGTTGTGGAAAACTCATGTTATTCCTTCCATTAGCATTAAACCCTTGACCACTACCCATCGTGAACATTACCATGATTACGAACTTCAAACGTCCATTGTTAACAGGCGATTCCTTGTGTTTGATGAGAATGCGAATCCGATTGTTGGATTTATTTGAATATCGGCCGAAGACTCTTGCAATCATGACAAACCCTTGTTGTAATGCATCGAAAGCTTCTGCATAAGCATTAGATTCACTGTAAAGTGCTTGATCATTGTTGTTGTTGTATGGAACCAATTAAGTTTCTTGAGATTGTTCTGCGGACGGATCATATGGTGTAATTGTAGCAGTTGGTTGTGGAGGATTTGTGAAGACAGTTTGCAAGGTCGGGAATTGAGGATAACAAGCTTGAGCCCACAAAGCTAGAGTTTGATTATCTGTATGTGAAGTAAGCGAGGGGACTCCACGGATAATCCTTTCTTTTTCAACTTCTTTTGGTTGGGCTTCAAGTAGTCATTGCAAAAATCCGTATGTAGCATGATGAAGATTCTTCGCGGCGGATGAAGATGACATACTTTTCCCAATCGGACCAAGACTACTAAGGAACTTAGTGTTGATCGCAATTCTTGGCATGATGATGTTATGTTTTTCCAAGTCATTGATGATGTCTAAGAATCGATGATGATATGACTCTAATGTCTGGTTCAATCATGAAGTGCTCATATGCTAAGTAGATTTTGGATTCCATGTCTTCTTGATTGAGTTCTGTACCTTCCATTAAAAGATGAATGTGCTCCCACATTGCTTTAGCAGTCTTCTGAGCATCAACACTACAATGTCGGTTGGGTAATCCCAAAAGGATATATTGCATTGCAAGTTCATCGACTTCCATGTGTAGAAGTTGGTCGATGAGTGAGTTCATTAGAAAAACGTTGGTGACATCATCTCTTGGTGGATTAGCATTCGGATCTCGGGTAACGATGTGATGAGGCATCAAAAGGACCTTCAAGGATGACCTTCTTCAAGAACTTTCCTTGTGGCTTCTTTAGATCACAAAACCTAAAGAACCTTATTACCCATTGATCGTAGTTTAGTGAGCATTACTGGTCTATCAAGTGATCCAATCTCATGAATGGATTGTTGGCTACTCAAAGCTTCACACATCTTTGCAAACCAAGACGGTTCCTTCATAGCATACTTGGATGGATCCTGATTTTGAAAGTTTGTGTAAGGTTGTACTTGAAGACTAGGTGGTGGTTGAATCATTTGTGGTTGAATTTCTCCTTGAGGAAATTGTTGTTGTTGATAGAGTTGTTGTTGTTGTTGTTGAGGATACATATGAGGAAAGTAGTTAGAGTATGGTGGTTGAGACATCTTGAAACTTGTGTTGTAGATGGATCTTTGTAGTCGAATGAAACTTTGTTGATGAAGAATCCTTATGCGTGAAAAACCGACTTATGCAAAGAAAATTCCTTATCGTAAAACACCAACTACACGTAGGAATAAACTTACGTGAGACTTGAGAAACACTTAAGCTTAGAAGTAAACCAAATACTTAGTAGTAGAATTCTTATGCGTAAGATTAGCTTATCGTAAACTAGGCTTAGCGTAAGAAAATGCTTGGCGTAAAGAATTATGGCGTAGTTTTAACTAAAACTAGGGTTTAAAAACCTTTACACTTATTCGTCTAGCGATATCAAAGTCGAGTGTTTTCAGGCTTATCCAAGCAAGAAAACACCGGTAAAAATCAATGAAGATCGAACCTTGCGAGGAGCTTACAGCGTAGACTTTGAATGCTACAAGTAAGGGTTTTTCTATTAGGATTAACCAAATTTTGCCAAAACGATTTTTCTTAAAAGTGTTTCTAAACCGATTTTTATGATGAAAAGTTTCAATATCACCAAATATACACAAAGTGTGAAACTTGATGATCCAAAACACTTATGCACCTTACGCGTAGAAATGACTACACGTTTGAAACGAAGCTCAAAACTAATGAAATACACGTAAAGTTTCAAACTTTTTGCCAAAAACTTAAACTTTATCACCAAATAACCTTTAAAGTACAAGAATCTTGAGTTTTAAAGTGTAAAAATTAAAGCTTTTAAGTGTTTAAATGTTTAAGAACCGAGACTTACGCGTATATACTAAAACTTCAAAAGCAAAAAATGTTTCACCCAACTATTTGGCGAATGATACCACTGTCAGGTCACCATGTTTGTAACACAAGCATCAAAATAAAGAAATGAGATGAAGAAGTGATCGGATGAACACAAACACACAATACAAGAATGATATAAAGAAAAGTTTAGCCGTGGATATTGAATGAAAGTGAACAACCAACTCTCAAATGAGAGTTACAAGACTATTTATAGGGGAAGGGGGCTAGGGCAACACATCTAGTCCCTTCCTTTCCTTATTGGGCTTTTGTAGGCTCATGGGCTTTCTCATAGAGCCTTAATTAAACTAACTATATTGATTACTAACTTGAGAAATGGTTTAGGAGTGATTCCAACACCTAGTGCACTAACGGGCAGTGTACCCGGTCGTGTGTAGTGTAGTATTCGGTAAAACCGAGGTCGTTCCAAGAGCTATGTGTGTTGGATTATTACCAAGTCTAGGTGTCACATATTTAAATAATGATTTCGATAAGGATTTAATTAATTAACTACTAAAGCAGATAAAAGCACATAAAAGGCAAAATTTTAATCAATAGAGGAGAGTGGTGCTAACCTAGTTATTCCTCCTAGCTAGTAATGTCTACGTCTACTTACTTCCAATTAGTTCAGGTGGGGTCAAATTCGAGAGGACATCATTTGGTCAATTCGCCCTAAACTATCGCAAGGAAATGCCACCACTGGAGAAGTCGGTGTCCCTTCATAAGTCCAGTTGTTCCCGGTCCCTAAGCCACGTCATTAAAGTACCGCTACATGCTAGATTTATAATAGTAATGCAAGTGCGTTAGCAACTTAAACACTCACTACCCAATTCTTAAGTTCATCCAAGCGGTAGGTGATCGGTTGGTCAAATCGCACAAGTAGAAAGTGTCAGTGATTGGTCATATCTTACCCTTCTCGTTAGTCTACTCACTTAGGGTCAGTTGGTCATATCTCCTAAGCAACTAGCCTCTACCACCATTCAAAACTATCAAAACAAGGGTAGCTACCAATAAACTATGCATGCATACACTTAGAAATAATTATCTGGAGTAGTGTAAAGCGAAACAAAACAATTAAGGAATCATAACTAGGCCACGCACAAGAGGTGCTTAGCGCTCATATTAACCATACAAATCAATTCAATATTCAAAGTTACGAAATACATGAATCGATAGTAAGGAAAAGATAAAATGCTAATGCTTATCGTAGGGGAGTGATTTCTCCCTTAGAGACATCTCCGTATACTCCTCTAGACCACGCCTTTGGCTTCTTCCCATTCTTTGGTTGTGGTGGTGTGGAATGGGATGCTTTGAAATGGAAATCGTGGCGGTATTTATAGGCGGATTCGGGTTCTACGGTAACTAATATAAGAGTTACTGTAATCTTCAATTCCTTCATAATTTGCACTAGATCTGCTTGGTTACGAGTAACCTTATAAGTGGTTACGCCGTATCTTCAATATTACTTGGTTACGCCGTAGTTGGAAATAGTTATGGCGTAGTTCTCGTGGAACCTCATTTGACCTAATAAGTTATGTAGTAGTCTTTAGAGAGTTACATTACTCTTCTAATGAGTTGTCTTTCGAGTCACGCTTTGATTCTGCAGTAATGAGAGATGAGTTACACGTAACTTCTTCAAAGTCATCATACTATGATAAATCTCGATATTTCTCCAATTCGGCGTCTCTTTAGCTCCATGCCGTAATTTACACGAAAGTGGAAAACAATGGAAAACAAGCGTAAATCCATATAAATGATATAAATTGCAAGCATTATCGGGAAATTGACACTTAATATTCAGGACTATTTGATGTTATCAAATATCCCCCACTTGAACTCTACTTGCCCTCAAGTAGACCTTATTAGAAAGATTCCGAAAAAGATATCTCCCAAACACGGAAAATATAAGTTTACAAATCCCTTTATGCTAGAATAAAACAAAGCCCGAACACCTCACGGAAATGGGAGCGAAACACTCAAATCTCAACTATTCTAAGTGTCAATTTCGTGGTGATCACTCAATACGCAGTCATAGCATGTATTCTATCATAAGCTTGGCGATTACACAAATCTCTACCACTAGAGTTAAGGGCTAAACAATTCTCGAAGGTAATATGGGTAGACACCGACAAGGTTAGGGGTGACTCGTCATTACTAACATGTCACCGTGAAGTGGACAAAATCAATGATACATGACCAAATCCATGGCCAAGACACCAAAGATTGCTCGTTGCATCACCTAGACACGCTTCATGACTAAAGGTAGGATAAGACATGGGATATATAAATGGTGTAACATAAAAAGCGAGGTAGTCTAAATCTATAACCAAGTCATCACCACTTACCCAAAGTTCAAGCTTTGAAGTCAAGAAACCGGATCATGAAATACTAGGTAGATGTGTCATTAGAGGACGTCGTGATGGGCACACTACCTTTTCTACAACTGTTGGCATAATTATCAACTCCAATCTTCGAATGTGACCGAGGTAGCCTCCTCGATACTAAATCTATAAAGCTCATAACATAGTGCTTATAACAATGCACTTTTACAATAACTAAATAACATAACAAATTTTTTTATTTTTTTTTCTCGAATCATTTTTTTTTCAACATAACAATAATAACTAAACATAATATCCCCCACATGAGATGAACAACGGGAATTCGGGGGGTCTTCAATGATCTTCAAGAATATGTCGTGATCGAAAGTGTGATTTGAACCTTTCCACTTGAACCTTGAACTTAGGCAAATGATGACTTCCTAATCACAAATAAAGACTACAAGGTAGGCTAAGGTGTATAGGTGTATCGAAACAATGTATTGGGATAACAAAATGAAAGGAATGGCTCAGATGAGTGTATCTAGGGGTATCTTGCACTAAAGGTGAGTGCAACAAAGGGGTTTCACATGGGGTCGAGAAGTCGAGGTGACTAATCTATAGACACACAATGGAAGGCTATTTGGGTGATAATCTTATAATATTGCTTTCTAAAAGCGAAAAGTCCAAATACATCGAGCTAACTCAACATACCTCGCCTATGGTCTCGAAATGATGCAAAGGCCAAGTTCTAAAGTTTACAAGCTCTAAGCACACTCATAATTTGGTGGATTTGGGGTAAAATATTGGAAACGGATTAGGCTAATCTCACCATATAATATCAAGGGTTGTTGTGTGCTGGCTAAGGTCTAATCTAGTTAGGTTAAGAAAAACATGTCAAAATTTTAAAATGGCATAATTTTTCAAAATAAACTAGAAAACGAGGGCAAAATAATGTTCAAGAGATAATTCAAACTCAGTCCCCCCACTTGAATTGTACAAAGTCCCTTTTGTACTAAGCGTTAAATAAAGGTGAAGAGAATAGTAGAATTAGAGCGAGAACTTCCACAAATTTTCTCCAAAAAGAAAGTAGGCCTGAAAGAGGCGTGCCTTAGTATAAGCATCATGAACAAACTTCAATCCCTGAAATCACACTACCGACAAGCATAATTCTAAAAATAAAAATGAAAAAATGAAAAAATAAAACAAACCTAACTCACTTTGTAGGAATCACGATTGCATTTAGCGTATGCAACAAGCCTTTTAAACCACTTGGTGTCCCAAGTGGACAAGTGAAGTCTCGTGAGGGTTTATAGGAAAACACCCACAAAGTTCATTTAAAATACTAATACAAGGTTATTGTGTTTTAAATTGAAAAAAGTAAAGTAGAGAAGGTTACGCCGTAATCCTCTCGTGAAGGGATTCTGTAAATGCTAACAACGACATATCTTTAGCGAAATGGTTATAATGCGTAATCACGTGAGATGGTATTACTGGTTGGTAATGCGCCAAAAATTATGCTTGCAAAGGGTTGGTTACGGCAATCATGGGGATGAGTTACTCAGTAACTAGATCGGATCAAAGGCTACCGCGACAATCACTTCCTCGCTTCTGCAAAAATAGTTAAAACACAAAACCCTACAAATGGAAACAAAATAAAAGAAAGGGATAATTCGGTTGTCTCGAAGTAGAGCACTTTTTTACAAGTCTTTAAGTTAGACTTCGTCAGCGGGCTACCGTGGTGCTTGTTGGTCATTTCGTGGATATGGCAATCTCCACGTTGGATCCAACTTATCAAATTCTCATCCCGTTTGTAGTCATCCCCTAATTCTAAACAGCTAGAGTAGAAGCTCTTGATTTTCTCGTAAGGGTGGTCAATACCTTTTGCCTTGTCTTCTTCGATATGTCGAGCAATGGTTGGGCTTGGCTTAACTGCCTCTTGGTCCAATTTTTAAAATTCTTAATGGTTCTCGGCATTTTGAAGATAGTCTTATCATCGTTAATCTTTAACCATACTAACCCTTCTTTTTCATTTTATCTAACCACGACATTTCTGAAAAGGTTTTCCTAAAATTACTCGGTAAGTCAATCTTCCACAATTAAACACGATTGTCAAAACCATAAAGTCCACAAAATGAAATGAGTTCCAACGAAGACATGGATTTTAGTTGAAAACCCAAGAAGGTTATCCCCTTATATTCTAATTCTTTCTTCATAACTCGGTTGTAGCACTTTTTGACATGATGTTAACTGGGGAAGTTGTGTCAATAAATGGGTGGAAATCGATGAACCCGATTTTGCATGAGATCTTGAGATAATAGGGGTTTCTATGATGTATCTTGGGTTACCTCATAAAATATAGGTTGATTGGTTTCGGAAAAGCCTTTACAAAGTTGTCTCCAATGGGCCATTTCGATCACTTGAGAAAGTCGTCGATCGATTCCTAAATTATCCTCTTCCTCGAAGTTGACGAAAACATCAAAATCTTTCCCCGAATCTATCTCGCCAGGATCCAGGGGGTCACTAAGAAATTCTTCTAGGCGTCACCAAACTCCCTCTTGGTTCAACCCCTTTTGAGAGTAGAGCGGAGTTCATTTGGTCCTAACGCTGCAATTTCTCCATTAGCTTCAAGAGTTAGTTTTCCGCAAAGACATCCACCTTAGTATGGGCGTGGCAAGCATAAGTCTACCTAAAATGGCGGTATTCCTTGTCTTCCAAATGTCAAGAATCACAAAAATCTCCGGAAAAGAATTTCTTAATCTTCACCAACACATTTTCAACGATGCCCAACGGTGATTGCATAGATCAATCGGCCATTTCAATTTTCATCTTGGCTGCTTCAAGTCCCAATCCCCATACGTAGGAACATCGAACGAGGCATTATGCTAATACTCGCTCCAAGATCAGCTAGGGCATTACACATATTGAGACTCCCGATCAAGCAAGAGAGAGTGAAACATCCCGGATCTTTTTCCTTTTGGTAGCTCGCTTCGTTCAAAAGCTGTTGAACATCTTTCGTTGAGTTGAACTGTCTCATCATTGCATAATTCCTACGGAATATCATCATGATTAGTTTTAATGGAATTATTAATAGGAAGTTTACGGAGTAAAGCTTGGTCGTAGTGATTGTCTTTCCATCTTTGATTATTAACTAACTTTTCCGAAAGGTTGTGGGTTCTTCAAGGATAGTTTCCACCGTGTTGACAACTTCCTCTTCCCCGATCCGCTAGTAATCGATGATGGCTTCGAACATGAGCTCACACTCTTCCAATCCCATAATCCTATCTTTTTGAGAGAAGAGACGTATTATCGAATGTCTTCATCATTTTTCAATTCTATCATCTCGCTTCCCTTGATTCCTTGATGTGATCAAAATCTTTTTCAAGATTGATCCGGTTTTGGTCCCAAATATACTCTTAACCTTCTCAATCCTACATGCTTGAGCTTCTCTTTCTAACCTACGCTTTTTGAAATTTCCTCATAATTGTATTCTTGCTTTGTTAACGTCTTCATTACCTTATGATCAAAATTGTCTCTTGGTCCGCACCACTGTATCCATATGCCATTTGACAATGTTAGAATCCGTTGAATACATTCCAAGGCTTGTCGGGGTCATGCTAGGAATAGGTCTCGGGAATCGGTAGTTCTCGTGTTAGCGCATTAATTCCCTAGGTAGAAGGCGTAGGCGATCCGTTTGTTCAAATCATGAGTGGGACATCGATAATAGTAGTTCATTAAATCTTTCCTATGCGGTAGCGTTTCTTCTTCAACTTGAACCAGTGATAGATTTTACCAAGAATTTTGGCCATTTTAGAAGGAGGGCAAAATTGTTGGACGAACCTCTCCTGGTTTATCCCATGCTCCTTTACATTCGTTAGGGAGTTTGTTATACCATCTTTTAAGAGTTCCGAAGAGTCATAGGAAAAATCCTTGGGTGACCGATAGCTGGGGGTGCCTACGCTGAAAAGGGAGGATAAGTAGAGTACTTCTTCTACGTGATTACGAGCGTCCTCATCTTCATCTCCGAAAACTTAAGTTCGTGTAACTCTCGAATAAATTGATGCGAATAGAGTATTTTCATTACTAGAATCACATGCGAGAATACGTTGGCGTTCTCATTTGGTCGTTCCAAAAGCGCTCCATAGTTAAGTCATCGATATTATTTTCATCGATGACCTCTCGGTTCTGCGTCGACCGGTGCGATTCAGAAAATTAAAAGATGTTGTGAATAGGAACCGGAGAATAAACTTTTCTTGTCCGAAATTGCTTCTCCGGATCATCGAATGGGGTGGCCAAAAAAGGCCTCGAGCTACGAGTCTTGTATCCTGACATTTAAGAGAAAAGAAAATTAAAAATAGACTTAATGTGAAATCCTAAAATAGCTCCCGCCGGCCAAAAAACTTGATGCGGTTTTCTTGACCGTGTCTTAATATTTATATAGTCTCATACCTATGGTCTACACTAGTGCACTAGGCGGTGTACCCGATTCGTTGTGTGTAGTATTCGGTAAAACCGAGGTCGTCCCAAGAGCTATGTGTGTTGGATTATTACTAAGTCTAGGTGTCACATATTTAAATAATGATTTCGATAAGGATTTAATTAATTAACTACTAAAGCAGATAAAAGCACATAAAAGGAAAAAGTTTAATCAATAGAGGAGAGTGGTCCTAACCTAGTTATTCCTCCTAGCTAGTAATGTCTACGTCTACTTACTTCCAATTAGTTGTTGGGGTCAAATTAGAGAGGACGAAGATTCAATTCGCCCTAACCTATTAGCAAAAGATGCCTTGGAGAAGTTAGGTGTCCCTTCATAAGTCCAGTTGTTTCGGTCCCTAAGCCAAGTCATTAAGTACGCTACATGCTAGATTTATAATAGTGAGTGCGTTATCAACTTAAACACTCACCCTAATTCTTAAGTTCATCCAAACGGTGGTGATCGGTTGGTCAAATCGCAGTAAAGGGAGTTAGTCGGATTGGTCATATCTACCTTCCGTCTCCGATTACTCACTTAATTGATTGGTCATATCTCTAAGCAACTAGCCTCTACCACCATTAAAACTACCCAAGGGTAGCTACACAAACATGCGCATGCATACACTTAGAAATAATTATCCAGGTAATGTAAATGCAAACAAAATAATTAAGGAATCATAACTAGGCCAACACTAAGAGGTGCTTAGCCGCTCATATTAACCATACAAATCAATTCAATATTCAAAGTTATGAAATACATGAATCGAAAGTAATGAAAAGATAAAATGCTAATGCTTATCGTAGGGGAGTGATTTCTCCGCGAGCGACTCGTATACTCTCTAGACATGCCTTTGGCTTCTTCCCACGTTCTTTGGTTGTGGTGTGTGGAAATGGGATGCTTTGAAATCCGGAAATCGTTGGGTATTTATAGGCGGATCAGGTTGCAGTATAACTAATATAAGAGTTACGTGTAATATTCAATTCCCGTTATTTGCACTAGATTCGGTTACGGTAACCAAATGGTGGTGTACGTATCTTCAATATTACTTGTTACGTTGGTTGGAAATAGTTACGGCATAGTTCTCAAGGCGGCGTGGAACCTCATTTGACCTAATAAGTTCGTCAGTAGTCTTTAGAGGGAGTTACGCCGTAATCTTCTAATGAGTTGGCTTTAAGTCACGCTTTAGTTACGGTAATGAGAGAGAGAGATGATTACGCCGTAACTTCTTCAAAGTCAGCATACTATGATAAATCTCCGATATTTCTCCAATTCCGCGTCTCTTTAGCTTCAATGCTCGTAATTTACCTGAAAGTGGAAAACAATGGAAAACAAGCGTAAATCCATATAAATGATATAAATTACAAGCATTATCGGGGGAAATTAACACTTAATATTCAGGACTATTTGATGTTATCACTTGCCAACTTGGCAAACATGTGAAGCTTCCTTTTCATAGTTCGGATTCTGTTGTTGAACATTGCTTTGATATTATTCATTCTGATTTGTGGACTTCTCCTATTATTAGTTCTAGTGGTTTCAAATATTATGTTCTATTTCTTGATCATTTCTCTCACGATTTGTGGATTTTTTCCCTACGTTCTAAATCGACATGTTCGATAAATTTTTACATTTTCGTAATTATGTTAAAAAATCAATTTAAATGTGAAGAGTTTCCAATGTGATCATGGTGGTGAGTTCGATAATAACCGACTCGCACTTTTTCTAAACATGGTATCCAACTTAGATTTTCTTGCCCAAAAACCTCTCAACAAAATGGCAAGGAAGAATGATCGCACTAAATAATAATCATCATCGTACCTCCTTTTTCAAGCACACCTACCACCTACCTTTGGGTGAGGTGCCTCATGGCCACATATCTCCTCAACCTTTTACCCTCAACCGCTATAAACAATGAAATCCCCTACACAAGACTTTTTCACAAAGAAACCAACTACTCCCGATTACGCATATTCGGGTGCCTTTGTTACCCACACCTTCACTCTCCTCACAAACTCACACCACGAGCAACCCCATGCATCTTCTTGGGCTATCCCGCATATCACCGTGGTTTTCGTTGCCTCGATCTTGAAACAAACAAAGTTATTTTCTCTAGACACGTCACCTTCGACGAAACCCAATTTCCTTACCGATCCATGACACCCAATGCCCCACCTACATATACCTTTTTAGACCCGCACCTTCCCTCTCCTTAACCACGGTCATCTCACTCCTCCCTAAACACCTAATGAAACCCCCACTCCTCTATCCACGAAAATACTCCTGTAAATACGTCACCATATGCCACGAGCCCAGTTCATCAACACCCAAACCCACTCGGCTCTACTACTCGCCGAGCCGATTTATCACACCCAAGAGCGGCCAGTTTAGCCTTCCATGACCCACTAATGATCGTACTATTCCACTTGATGTAACTCAAACCGCACCCCAACAATAGCCCACTAACAACCAAACAAACACCACCTCGACCTCTCACCACGGACCGTCTTGAACCCCTCGTACTCACCCCATGGTCACTAGGTCTCAATTGGGCATTGTCAAACCCGTTGATCGTCTCACTTTACATACTTCTTCCATTTCCCCTATACCGAAATCTCCGTTTGTCGCTTTAAAAGATCCTCAATGGCGTAATGCTATATATGATGAGTATAATCGTTAGTTACTTTGGTTTTCTTATGCAGAGGCCTCGGTGTTAATATGGTTCATTCTATGTGGTTATTTAAACATAAGTTTCATGTCGACGGACTTTGAGCCGCTATAAGGCTCGTTTGGTTGCTAATGGAAGTAGTCAAGAACTTCGGTATTGATTATGATGAGACCTTTGGTTTAGGTTGTGTCAAACCCATTTCTCGCCGCATTCTTAGTCTTACGTCGTGCGCTTAAGCGTTTGTTCATCAACTTGATGTTAATAATGCGTTTTGAGCGTGATTTATCGAGGCTTCTACATGCATCACCCTCGGATTTGTTGACTCTGTTACCTCATCATGTTTGCCTTTTGAAATCTCTATATGGTGAAGCAAGCACTCGTGACGGTTTCCCGTGGTTTCTGGTGTTATGCCACACGGTGGGGTTCTACCCGGTCGGTGTGATTCTTCATTGTTTATTTTTCGGCCAGGGTTATGAGGTTGCTTATTTACTTATATATGTGGATGATATCATTTCTGACTTCTTCCTTCTACTTCAGTTATTGCTTCCTTGCACAATGAGTTTTATATGACTAATCTCGGGGCACTTAATTATTTTCTTGGTATCTCTGGCATGCGTCATCCTCTGAGGTTGTTTTGTCATAGAGGTATATGCTCGGCTCCTGCGGCGTGCACACTGGTTAATTGTAACCAGGACGCACTGCTGATACCAGTTCTAAATGGGTCCCGAAGAGTTCATTAAGGATCCCACTTTATATCGGTCTTCTTTGTTGGTCTATAGTATCTAACCTTCACACGAATTTATCTTATGTAGTCGGCAGATATTCCTTTACATACACGATCCACGAGCAGCATCTTGATGCTCTCGCGTATTTTACGTATGTTCGAGGACTTTGGATCTTGGTCTACACTTATATTCATCATGACTACTTCTACAGTTGGTTATCCGGATCTTTGATTGGGCGGGTTGCCTACCACCGCGGTGCCGTCAGTTCGTGTTTTTTCGGGGTGATAACTTATTATCTTGGTCCTCCAGCCAACACACTCTCTGGCGTTCTAGTGCGAACCGGAATCAGGGTTTGCTAATGTTGTTCTTGAGGCTGCGTGGATTCGTAATTTGCTCGTGGTTTGCATTCTCCTTTATCATCCTTCGCTTGTTTATTGTGATAATGTCGGTGCTATATATCTCTCGCTAATCTGTTCAACATCAACGGACGAAAATTGAGATAGACATACATTTCGGTGGGTGACTTGGTTCTTCTTTGGTCGTTCGTTCTACATGTACCCTCTTGTTACCAATATCTTAGATATTCACGGGGCTTCCTTCACTTTGTTTGAGGAGTTTCACCCGTTTGAGCGTCCGGCCTCCTCCCGCTCCAACTGCGGGGGAGTATTAGTCGACATTTGTTCATTTAGTATATTAGGCCCATTGTTTGATATTAGCCTAGCCTATTATTTGTGTTTCTAGAATACTCTTTTGTACACTATATATTGCCTTGTATTGTTTGATATTAATCAAGGAATTATAACCTTCCAACACTAGTGACGGCACATGATTCTCTGTTTAGGTAGAATACTCATTCAATATATATAATTAACTAATTATATTGAATAGGTTAGCTAAATTCATCCTTCGTGACATCGTTTTCGTCTCTATGTGGACCATTTGGAAGGAGCGCAATGATCGTATTTTCCAAGGCAAAAGGCGTCGTTCGATTGAAGTTGTTGAAAGTATAAAAATGACATTAAGATTGGATTGCTTGGTGTAAATATCCGCTAGACATGATGTAATCTCGTTTGTGGCCCGGGGGTCCTTGCTTTGAGGACTGCTCTGGTTTTTTTTATGAAATTTACCTTTCAAAAAAAATAATATATATAATAGAATCTCAAACACCTTCAAAGTATAGACTATGGATCTTTAAACCTCTCGGTTCCATTAAAATATTTCACTAAGAATCTATATATAGATTTAAGAATGCAATCCAGTGTATCAAGTTAGTATCATGTTTATTTCTTTCATCTCCTTTAGTTGCTAATATCAGTATATTTTAAAAACATGTTGTTCGTTAACTCTATCCGGCCTCATCAAAAGTTCACCTATATTTCTTATCCTACTAAATGTTCATCATCAATATATTCACCCTCCACGTGGTATTCTACATGTAGCAAATAAGAGGAACCCCGGCTTATATAGGGATCATTTAACACCAAGATTATCAACCACTTACACAGTCGTTGCAACTTGAAGAAAGAAATGAAACAAAATATTTTGTTATACTAACCGACTAAAATAATTTTCTTTTTCGTCGACAGCTGCCTGACAACCTAAAAGAACAACCACATTCAACAATAACGTGTCATGACATTTTGAGCTTTAGAATACTAGGTAAAGTTGCCTTGGATCCTACGCTGATCACACTGGATGTTCAAAATATAAGGAAGGAATCCATCACTTACCAATGCAATGCACCTTATTTTAAACAATTACAGGCTGCAAGTGCATTGTTAAATATTCACAAAGTCAGACACACTCCAACAAAGGTGCTGATATATTTTATTATCACATGCTCTAGCATGTGATCACACCACCTCCTTTTTGAATTGAAACTCTTCATCTTGAATATCAGTCAAAGATCCAGCACATGATCTCACTAGCTACTTCAGATCTTATATAGTACGGAGTACTATACTACAAAACAAAACCAAATCAGACCTCTACTACATATGCTCTCACTTCTACACATAGTCACTTGTTCCAAAATGGATTCTCACTCTAAAACAATGGCTGCTTTCTTTTTGGCTCTTCTTCTCATTCTTGGTTCATGGCCTGATGATGTTCATGCAAGGTATCTCCTATCCAACGTTGCAGATTTAGCTTCTACTTCTTTGTCTTCTGAGACTCTTAAAGGTTTACATTCGACCAAAATGGAACCTATTATGAAGGTGAAAACAAGTTTCAGGAGGATACCACGAAGCGGATCAAATCCCACACAGAACTAGCAATTTCCCTTCTGAATCCATGCAAACTCTGTTTACAGATCTATCAACATGAGCAGCTCTGACTCTAGTCGCGTTTTTTTGCCACCGTAAAGTGGTTAGAAGAACAAGCATTTGAGGTCAGAGATAGACGTTGATTCTTTCATGCAGTTTTGATAGGTGTAGCGTAGCTCCATAGGGATCGAATAGGAAGTTGTTTTTGGATGTTTAGTTTAGATCAAAGGTCGGTTTCTATTACAGTACTTAAGATATATTCTAGCTGTCTTCTTTATGCAAGTAGTTTTATATTTGTTTTTTGTAGTTAGGAATGTGAATACCAAAGTTTTAATTACATTTCCATGGGTATTTAATAGGATCAAATTTTGAATGATATGTAATTCAATGCACTGTTCAATATCAAGAAACTGAGTGCAGATTATTGCTCCAAACTAAGTGTATCAAGATAAAGAGACATTACAACTGTAAATAAGATTCTAACATATACCTGTTAATGTTAGGGAAAAAGCCAAAAATACTCTATGTACTTCTCGTGAAAACTCATTGTGCTTTCTCAACTTTTTTTATTGTCATTATACTTAACGATGTTTCCATTTTCGACTCATTATACTTAATCAAACTATAACACAAGAAAAGTTGAGAAAGCACAATGAGTTTTCACGAGAAGTACATAGAGTATTTTTGGCTTTTTCCCTATTTTGTTTCTAAAAAGCAGGAAGGCGAGGAGAATGCCAAATCGAAAGCAACCCGTAAAGCTAGTTCCCGTGGACTGAGTCTAGTGCTTCATACGATACAAGACAAGGAAGGAAAGGAAGTGCGTGTTCAGAGTTGGAGGATTCGGGCCGCCAGATGCGTTACGAGGAACTAGACATATCAAGTTTCTTTCCTCATATACTTTAGCAAGTCGCGTAATTGATTACAAGAAAGTGACTCGCAAAGCGTTGAATCAACACAAGAAGGCACTTGCCAACAAAAAGAAAAGTGGAGTCCGGGCGACAACCATTCCTTGAATTTGGTTACGCAAAAGCGGGAGGAAGCCACTCTAAAAGGAGGACGTCGAAAAAGAGTCATGTTGGGCTTCGACTAGGAGTTCTCCTCGGCCATAGAGAGGCAATTGACCTTTTAGACAAAGGGAAAACTTCTTTTCTTGCGGATTGTGAAAGTAGTGTCTAGTTTTTCAGCCAAATTGAAGCTTCCAATCTGCTTGACCCTCTCTGTGACCAAAAACCTTAGCTTCGTGGCCCTCACCACTTTTTAGAAACAAAATAGGGAAAAAGCCAAAAATACTCTATGTACTTCTCGTGAAAACTCATTGTGCTTTCTCAATTTTTCTTGTGTTATAGTTTGATTAAGTATAATGAGTCGAAAATGGAAACAACGTTAAGTTTAATGACAATAAAAAAAGTTGAGAAAACACAATGAGTTTTCACGAGAAGTACATAGAGTATTTTTGGCTTTTTTCCTTAATGTTATGTTTATCCTATGTATATGTTAATGAATCCATATGGTTTATAACTAATCTCAAGATAAAACAGAAAGAGTCAAACTTCTCAAAGCATGTTTACAATGAATAAAACATTCTACATTGTTATATTCAAGAAAATTGTGATTATATAGTGTTAGTTGTTAGGAAAATGATAAATGGACGTAACTAAAGAGGCAAGAAGCAAATGAGACTGTCGATAAATGAATTAATATGCGATGCTGATGCTGTACAATTCATTTATCGATAGATCTCACTAAACTTCTTTAGTTAGGCCCATGTATCAAAGCTCTGGTTGTTATACTTGAGGCATTAATTACTTGGATCAAAACCCAAAGATATAAAAGAATAGATTATAGAAAGTGTTATATTTGGACCAACTTAAATAATTACCAGTTTTGACCCATTTTATTTGCCACCTTTGACGTACATATATCAAGCTTTCACCTTCTATAATTTGTTGTCAACAGACATAAACAGCTTCTCTAGCTATACCTCGTTCGACCATTAGCTTACTATAGAGGGGTTGTGTTGTGGACCAGAACAAGTTTACTTAAATTAATTTTGTTGAGTTATCTTTTGTAAATACTTTTTCATTTTATTTATCTATTTTATTTTTGTAAAAAAAAATGGTGTAAAGTAAACTAAAAATATGTTTTCGAAAAATGTATAAAGTTCGCTAAATTGGTATGTATTTTACCAAAATGTTATAAAGTTTGCTAATTTGCATACATGCAAAAACCTTGCATTAATTTCGCAATCAAGTATATAAATTGTTCAAATAGTCTAACACTTATAAAACAACTAATTAATTCGATTAGATGGGGGTAGAGTATTGGTTTTTCGGTGCGGTTATTAAATAAGAAAGTGTTTTTTGAAAATTTTATTCTTAATATATTTGACTTTAAACATTAAAGAATTTTTTGCTGAAAAAGTTATATAGATATGATGAGGTGGATAAACATACAAAGATACACTCCTACATGACTAAGTACTTTTTAAAAATAATTAGTGTTGAGTCCCTAAATCGACTAAAACACTAAATCCTAAGTATTCTAAAAACCAAATAATTTACAAAAATTCCAATTATCCGCTAAAAAGGTACTGTACATAATATTCCACTAAAACCCGCAGATTTTCACCAGTAATTAAAATTTTACTAATTTTTGAATCCTTATCAATCTATAAGTACTTAATATCATTTTAAATGAGTTTTACCCTTTCAAAGGTTTGCTATCACGTGCGTATGAGATATTTAATAATTTTAATAGACGACCACATGCATAGAAGAACTATGGACGTGCAACAAATTTTTTCTAGTTTTTTTTTTAAATTTATCGTATTTTTCTTGTTAAATCTTAATACCAACCATTTGGTAATAGAGTTATACCTAATATGATTATTTTGAGATAAGATAGAGCGTATTTGTGTCTTATATATTCAGAATTTGTCAATAGATTTTTGTCACATATATAACAACGAGCAGATGAGCCCGCGCGTTGCTGCGGGACGGCCGTGTTTATGTTTATTAGAATTATGTTAATGTTTTGTGTCGGCGTCATAGTCAAGATGGAAAATTGGGCTGCCATGTCCATTATTAAGTATGCATGCATAACAGTTTTGCAGCCAAAGAATGTGGAACGTCGTTTGATATAATTGGAAGGAGCAACATTCGTATTGCCATACAACATCTTGCCATAGATGTTATGCAAAAAATAATAGAAGATAGAATTTTAGTTTGTAGGTTTGCGGCGAAAAAGAACAGATGATAAAACACAAATTGCCATATATTTCATTAAGAAAAGATGTGGCAAGATGTACAGTGGACAATATACAAAACTATAGACAACCATTAACTTGCTGCACCATTAAACCATTACGCATATTGTCCAATGTACCCGGCAAAAATGTTCATCAAATGCACACGTAGTTGCGGGTAGAAATAGTAAACGTGATATAGTGAATGCAATTTAAGCTAAAAGGTGAGCTAGAAGTGATGCATTAAACTGAGGTACCAAGTAATTTAGGAAGAAGTGAAAAAATATTTGAAGTAGTTGCTGCAAATTTTAATGACATCAATAATAATGAGGTAAAACCATCAAAAAGTCACCCCTTTTTTCTTTGTTGCTCATGCTAGAGGATTAGCTGCTGCCGGTTCCCTATCACCATTTGCTGATCCAATAACTCATATTTGAAACACACCTAGATACTTAAGAACAAATTAAAGAATAATTAAGAATCTGAATCGGAGAGAGCTATGATGTAGTTGTCATATTTCAATCAATCAATGCCTGTAAAAAATATAAAGCTATAAACATATAAAACGTGTTTAGGGTGTTTTTATAAAACCAACCAAGCTATCAACTTCCCCTTTCAACCTATAATAAACTGAGTGCATCAGCGTAAAAGTATGCATTTGTTGTAGTTCGTTGCTAGTGCAGAACACAAATGTTTAAACCATTCATTTTGTTTTACTCATCGGAATAATAATTAAAATAGAGCTCTAAAGTGTCAATCGTCCCTTTTTCCTGTTAACGGGTCGATTTGAGTTGTGTTATATCTTTAAGATGTCACATAAAAAATGTTAGCTAATAATAGAAATATTTCAAAAACGTTATGCAGATCAAACAGATTCTAAAGCCATCTAAAGTTTTAGTTTTAATGCAAGCAATCAGGTATATCATTTTATTCAAAAGACACCCGACTTGTGTGAGAGGGTTATCGCTTTGATCCGTTACCCAATCCGCTGCCCATCATGCACCCATGCATAGGTCCTAATAAGATCAATCGTGTAACCTTTTAACTATACTAGTCGGATACCCGCGCACAGCGGCGGCGATAAGTATAGTTATATGTGTTTGCTTACCCGTTTAGTGAATTCGTTTCACAACACTTTGAATGTATATGTGTTAGTCGTATGTGTTTATTTGGGTTGCCCGTAGCTTTCTCGTGACATCATTATTCCCGTATATAAAAATACCCTCGCAATCTCTTACCCGTCAAACACTCCCCCAAAAGTATATGATTTTGACGAATCAAGATTATATTAATTGAAAGGGTTATGGTACAGAAAAGTTACTAAAGTTTACAAAAAATTTGTCCTAAGGTAATATAGTTTCATTTTGTTCAGTTAGATTACTAAACTTTCGGTAAGCATACACTTCGAAAATTCAGTGTTAGTCCGAGTAACTTGGATGTAGATTTTTTGATAAGTTCATGCTAAACGAGTGAACAAAATTCAAAGTTCAATAACCCGAACATTCGGTTTTATAAGTTGATTCACGAGTGACAAAGTTTCAAAGTTCAAGCTCGGATGAACAAAATAAAACTATGTTACCTTAGGACAAATTTTTTGTAAACTTTAGTAACTTTTGTGTACCATAACCCTAATTGAAATAAAGGTTAAAGTTGTAAAAATTTGAATTAAAATAAAATAAACCCACTAAAAATATAAAAACTAAAAACTCATAAAAATATATCAAAATGGATGTTGAATTAAAGAGCATAAATTTTTAAAAAATATGGTGAAATTAGATTATAAAAAAAATAAGTAGATAAAAAGATATTTTAATTTGAAAATAAAGATGAATTTTTAGTTGAGAAATGACACATGTCATTTTATAATTGGAGCTCCTTATCTTAATTTTTAGTGGGTAGGAGTTAGGCTTGGAGTTTGTTAGAAGTTAGCTTTGGAGTTTGTTAAGAAGTGAGCATGTCATCTAATGATTGAGAATTTCCTTATCTTAATTTTTGGTTAGGAGTTAGGCTTGGAATGAGGTTTGACATTCTTTCCATAATAAGCAAGTAAAAAAGTCTGAATTTTTAAGCCTTCTAATTTTAGAAGGCCTAAATGCATTATAAAGTAGTATAGATAAATTTCGAAATCATATTAGTTACCTGCAAGGAGTAGCATCAATTTGCAGGTGTGAACTAAAACTTAGTCAACCCGTTTCGACCCACCATCTGTTCGACAAATGCCTCATTCAACTGATACCACTCCTCTTTTACGGCAACAAATTCGTCTCGGTATGCTGATCCACATCCCTCTTTGAAAGCGAACCCTTCCCGGTATTCCCCTGCCATTAAAATGAAATACTTTACATGTGCGCGTGAGTCCAGAATAATTAAGGGGTTGTTATACGTGTAAATGAAGGCAATGAGCACTAATTCAAAACCCGTGAAAAAAAGAACAAAAAGATGGTGAGACTATAAATAAGTAGCCTTTTACAACTAACATTTTTGCATCAGAAAATTTTATTGAAAAAAAGCGAGGCTAATTCTTGATTTCGAAAACATATTGTATGGACAAAAAATAAAGTTGTGCAAACAAACTCACCATGAAGTTTATGTCGTCTGTGATACAACTGCGTAAAATAACCAAGTAGTACATTTATGAAACTACCTTGTAAATGCAAAATACAGCGACATGTTCCCTTTTTCACACTCTCATACCCATACTTGATTTAAAAAATAGAATAATCTGTTGTGTCCAATAGTAAAATACATCATTATCTAATTGGTTATTGTCTAATTAACATTACTTTTATCGTTTCAGTACAAAAGTGTTGTAACACCAACCTCCCGGAAACCTATGACACCGTTGTCCTAATATTAGAGGCCTTCATATATATTAGAGGTGGTATAATTGGTTGGGTTTAATCGTGTCCTAGTATGGGTAAAAATGCTTTTGATTGTAGCATTTGCTATAAACAGACTCTACAACTTACAAAACACAGTGTCTTCCTATTTAAAAAGATTTAGCCGGGGTAATACGTTTTAGACCATATGTGATAAGATCATAAATAACTTATTTTTAGAGCATTACGTACGTGCTTCTCTATGTACATGTTCATAACAAAAAATTGGGGTGTTTCATGTTTGGGATTGTTTACATACGTGCTTCTCTATGTATAGCATACTTTTAGAGCAAATGGCAAACATCACATCAGAAACTGCTTCTTTGCAGCTTTAAAGCAAGTTACATATCCGGATTTTCTTATAGCTAGTTATCTAATCTAGTTATTCGACACATCAAATAAAGACTTTTTGAACACAATGCCTTTGAACACAAATAAGAAATGAACCAACAGCCATAGAAATCATAAAAAATGGAAACTTTACATACCCGTTATATGGCACCACAACTTTCTCAGGTTCTTCAACTGTATTCATTTGTCAGAAATCAAAACCCCTCTCCTTTGTTCATTATCACCAACAAAACCACACCTTTTTATCACAACCCAAATTATTTATATAAAATTAGATAGGGAGTATATATTTAAAAAAAATGAAAAATAAAATAAAAAAACAAACCTTTTCTTCTGTTGGGTCTCAGCATATTCCTTCTTCTTCTGCTTGTGTTTGATCTCATCTAATAACATAAACACATCTGTAATTCATAGTCACAAATAACAAACCAAACCGATAAGTTTGACCGATTATAATCTCCCAATAATTGTTTTTAAAGTATAATGAAAATCAATTTATTTCGTTAAGATGAAAAGAAAATCTGAATATTATTAAACCACATACCTGCAAAGGATTGATAATTGTAGCTTATAGAATTTGAATCACCCTTTGGCCGGTGAATTGTAGCTTATAGATGATGATAGTCTCAGATAAATGAGAGGAGTGGATTTTTCTAGAGAGTTGAAGTGGATTAGATGCAAAAGGCGGTGGGAAATTGTAGTGGGATTCGGGGAAAAATGCTATTACGGTGTAATTACGGGAAACGGGGGATGAACAGTCGAACCCCAACCACACTTCAATCTGCCTTTTGGTCCACTAAAGAACTGTGTATGTTACTGTTTGTCTACTAATTACAAAAGCTACCAATTAGGAGTGAAAATGGGGTCCGTAAAAAATCACTCTTGACCCCGTTACTTTTTGGGCTTTAGTATAATTTATAATTATAATTGGTCAAGTAAACCTCATTTTAAACACAAAACATCAATACGAAACTTGAAAAATCCTCACGAAAATAATATTCACTTCATTAATGGGTATAAATTCAACTCAATATGAATAAAAGTCACAAAAATAGTATAAACTATTCATGAAAATGGTGTAAAGTAAACTAAAAATAATTTTCTCACAAAATGTATAAAGTTCACTAAAATGGTACGAATATCTATTTTATCAAAATGGTATAAAGTTTACAAATCATTATTAGTTGCATTATTAGTGGGTCTGATTGGTGAGTTGGTCAAAAACCCAAAATGAAGGGCTCATTATTGGGCTTATGATATAAAGTGGATATAAAAAGATGCAGAAGCTACAAAGGCCAGTTATCAGGGCTATTGGACTAATGATCCATGAAGACTGGCCTGTTATGTTAATCATATAATTATGGACATTTCATTTCTGATTGATTTACTCGTATTTAATTTGTGTGATTCCATATCAGACATTTACGAAATGGGCAAACATCACCTTTAGAAAAAATTAATAATACTAATATATTATGGCAGAAAACAAATAGTATCAACTTTATCAAGTGTTGACGTATGTGTCCGGACGGACCAACATCCGGCGCACTCATCGACCGGACGATATAATGGCGTCCGGTCCGACCAAGGAGTAACAACTACCGACAATGTCAGCGGATTTTATGGGATTTCCTACCACGTGGCCAACTAGGTAGAGTGGCTATAGACCTGCAAGCAGGTAATATAGGCCTGCGGAATAGTGACTGAATAGTATAGGAATAGTTTCATGAACATGAAGTTGGGGTAGTATAAATACCCCAACACATTTAATACTTTGCATTAAGTTTTCACCTACATTCTCCACTACATTTACTACTGTCTTTACTATCCTTTACTCATCCTCACGTCGGAGCTTGGTCTCGGGATAACACCCGAGGCGAGGCTAACGCGTCTGTGCGTTGTGCAAGAAAAACCAAATCCATCTACCGGACCGCTGGAACTAGCCGGAGACAGGAAATTGCTTCAACAAATTGGCGCCATCCGTGGGACCCTGATTCATTCTACCCAGAGAATCGAATGACAGGTCCGGAGTTACCACCTCCACCCGAACCCCTCTCACCTCCGGAACACATAGGTAGGAGTGGGGTCTTAAATAGCCAAACCTCCGGAATACCGGAACAAATACAAGCCCAGATGGTGACGTTAGAGGCTCTAATTGGAAAGTACAATGCAACGGGAGCCAGTGCTGTCAAACCCATCCGACTCACGTTCGGAGACGAAGATGAGCAGGAAGAAGATGCTGAACCGAACCTCAAGGATGATCTCAACAAACCCCATAAGGAAGTGGCTCGGTCACCCTTCACAAGGAGGATAGTAGAATTCTCTTGTCCCAAATACACCATGCCCACTAACCTGAAACTATATGATGGTTCGGCTGATCCGGATGATCACATCAACCGCTTCGTGGGGGCAGCGAATCAAGGGGAATGGCCAATGCCGGTGTGGTGCAGGATGTTCCAGCAGACTATAGACGGAGCTGCGCAGGGATGGTTCAGCAATTTAGAACCAGGGAGCATCGACAGTTGGGACGAGCTGAGGGAACAATTTACTATAAGGTTTGCTTTACGGCAAAATAACCTGAAGGATCCCACAGAAATTACCCGGATCGTTAGACAGGCAAATGAAGCACTACCGGCATTCAAAGAGCGATGGACCGACGAGGCTAGTAGGATACCAGGGGTTCCCGAACTCATGAAGATATCAGCGTTCATTAATGCTCATCGGTGCCCCGACTTGGCTAAAAAGTTTTCTAATCAGGTCCCAAAATCCGTGAAAGAAATGATGACCAGGGTAGATGATTATATTCGAGCGGAAGAGGCTTATAAGAACACCGAATTGCCAAAGGGAGAAGCGTACGAGCTATCTCGGAGGGGAAACCTCCAGGCCCCGAGAGATAGGAATCTTAGGGGAGGGTTCGGTGACAAAAGGAGGAATGATAGAAGAGCCTGGGAAAGAAATGACTCAAGACACAGGGAAGTGTTCTCCCCGTATGCTGCCCCAAAAGTGGACGTCCGGCCCTGAAACTAATTTCGGCGCAATGATCTCAACAAGCCCGATAATCACAGAGTCATGCTCTCCGTCCTATCCAAACAGCCTAAGGAAATATTGGCTACCGAGCACCATTTGAATCTACCCCCACCACCTCCATTGCAGGGAAAGCCGAGCAAAGAAAATGAGGACAGGTTTTGTGAATACCATGGAGAGAGAGGCCACCTGACCAACGACTGTTATCACCTGAAAAAACAGTTGGAAATGGCCCTGGAATCGGGAAAGGCCGAAGGGTAATAATGGGAAAGGAAAAGTGATCAACATGGTCAATCATTATGCTGAAAACCGTAAGAGGAAAGCTCGGTCCTACGATGAGGATTGGACGAATGTCCCTATATCCTTTCTACGCATAGCCACGAATGACCTATCTGAAGAACCGCTGATTCTGGAGGCAGAAATAGAGGGTTATTTCGTCCGGAGGGTGTTCGTGGACGAAGGTGCCTCTGTCCAAGTGATGTATGAACACTGCTTTAGTAACTTCTGCCCGTCCATTCAATCCAGGCTACAAGAAAGTAATTCTCCGCTAGTGGGATTCTCCGGGGAGGTTATTCAGCCTCTAGGGAAGATTGAACTGGAGGTACGCTTGGGAGATCATGGCTTGTTCAGGACTGTCATGATGAAATTCACAGTTGTGAGATCGCCGTCACCTTACAATGTGATTCTGGGACGTACGGGTCTAAAGGAGTTGAGAGCCATACCCTCGACCATCCATGCTATGATGAAGTTCCCCACTCCTGGAGGAATAGCCACCTTGACCACCACGAGGGCAGTAGTCATGGAGTGCAGAAGACTGGAGGAAAGGCAAGACCTCAGGGGTAATTGCTCTCCGGAACATGAGGCAGATATTGGTAAGCCGCATTAACCAATATCTTTTCCGTTGGCCTTGACCCTTGCTTGCCTTTATCTCTGCCTCATGTTCCGTTGCCTTTATCTCTGCCTCATGTTCCGTTGGCACTCAGAGATAACATGTTCCTTGCTTGCCCATTAACCAATATCTTTTCCGTTGGCATTAACCAACATGTTGCTTTCGGGACTGGTTTCTCCCGGGAGTGTAGAAGACAACTCATTGAGCTCCTGAGGAAAAATAAAGAAGTATTTGCTTGGGAACCGACTGACATGAGCGGGGTACCAAGGCGCTTTATCCAACACTCCCTCAATGTGAACGTTTCGGATGAGCCGGTTGCCCAAAAAAGAAGGACGTTTTTCCGGGAGAAAAACCAAATGATTACCAGGGAGGTTGAAGAGTGGATTAAGGCTGGAATAGTTCGCCCAGTCAGATACCCGACGTGGATTTCCAATCCAGTGCTGGTAAAGAAATGTGACGGGAGTTGGAGGATGTGCATCGATTTCAAAAATCTGAATTCTTCATGTCCGAAAGATTACTATCCCTTACCAGAAATTGATTGGAAGATCGAGTCCGTCATGGGATACAAGTATAAATGCTTCCTAGATGCTTACAAAGGTTACCACCAGGTCCAAATGAACAGAGATGACGAGGAGAAAACGACATTTTATACGGAACAGGGGACATACTGTTACACCAAGATGCCCTTCGGATTAAAGAACGCTGGGGCAACGTACGAGCGGCTGGTGGACTCAACGTTCCAATCACAAATAGGTAGAAATTTGGAGGCATATGTTGATGATATGGTTATAAAAAGCCGGACGAAGAGAGAGATGATAGCTGACATAGCGGAGACCTTCGATAACCTCAGAAGGATCAACATGAAGTTGAATCCGCGGAAATGTTCGTTCGGAGTAGAGGAGGGGAAGTTCCTCGGCTATATGGTCACATCCGAAGGTATAAGGGCGAATCCCCGAAAGACGAAAGCCATCATGGAGATGAAGTCCCCAGGGACGTTGAAAGAAATGCAAAGTCTGAGCGGGAAACTGGCGGCCCTGAACAGATTCCTATCGAAATCAGCGGAGAGATCTCTGCCTTTCTTCGAAACATTAAAGAACATCACGAAGGAGAATAAGGATGAGTACCGCTGGACGAAAGAAGCCGAAGCAGCCTTCCAGGAGATGAAAAATTAACAATTGTCCATATACCTAGCAGCGTCGAAGGGAGCAGTAAGTGCTGTTCTAGTGGTAGAAAGGGAGGGAAGGCAATTACCGGTACATTACGTAAGCCGGACCTTACATGATGCCGAAAAGAATTATGCTCCGATGGAAAAATTAGCTCTATGTCTACTACATGCATCACGAAGGCTACGAAGATACTTCGAAGCCCACCCCATCCGGGTCATCACTGATCAGCCCGTTAAACAGATATTGTATAAGCCGGAGGTTTCAGGAAAGCTGGCAAAATACGCCGTAGAGCTAGGGGCTTACAATATTATATACGCTCCTAGAAATGCGGTTAAGGGTCAGGTGCTGGCAGATTTCCTCACGGAGGTACCTATGGAATCCGAACGTCTTGACAGCAAGGGAAGAAATAGAGGTGTAATGGAAGTAGGAGAGGAAGAAGAATGGCTGTTGTATCTTGGCGTCGTCAATAAAAAGGGTAGGCGGTCCTCATCGTCCCGAAGGAAGAACTTACTTATGCTTTACGGCTCAACTTCCCTAGCACCAATAATGAGGCCGAGTATGAAGCTCTAATAGCCGGCCTCCGAATCGCAAAAAAACTCAAGATTAGGAGTTTAAACGTACGATTTGATTCCAAACTAGTGGCTAGCCAGATCAACGGAGAATTCACGGCCACCAAGGAAAGCATGCAGAAATACCTGGCCCAGGCCAAGGAATACATAGCGGAATTCCAAAGCTTCAAAATCCGCAACATCCCAAGAGCTCAAAACCAAAAGGCAGATATATTGAGCCAGCTAGCATCGGTAGCTTTTGACCACCTCACTAAAAAGGTACTGGTAGAGGTCTTGGAAAAACCTTCGGGAGAGGAACAGAGGATCAACGCCGTGGTGGAAGAAGAAACGGATAACTGGATGACGCCGATCATTAGGTGTCTGGAAGAAGGGATCTGGCCGGAAGATCCTAACGAGGCCAGGAGTCTGCGAATGAAAATTCCGCAATACACTATGGAAGAAGGAGTCCTCTTTAAAAGGGGCTACCTAGTGCCGATGTTGAGATGTGTAGGCCCGTTCGAATTATATAATACGGGAGGTGCACGAGGGATGTTGTGGGATGCACTCCGGACCAAGAACCGTAGTGGCAAAGCTCATGAGACAAGGGTATTATTGGCCCACTATGCACCGAGACGCCCGAGAAGAAATTAGGAAGTGCGACTCCTGTCAGATACACGCTCCAGTACCCAAACTTTCTAAAACAGTATTGACCTCCATCATGGCCCCGTGGCCTTTCTACCAATGGGGAATGGATGTGTTGGGCCCCTTTCCGGAAGCACCAGGCCGCCTCAAATATGTGATTGTGGCAATTGACTATTTTACAAAATGGATAGAGGCAAAGCCGTTGGTAAAAATGACGGGAAAAGACGTCATAAAGTTTGTCTATGAAAATATTGTATGTAGGTACGGCCTACCGGGGATCATAGTTACCGATAACGAGACCAATTTTTTCAACGACCCGTTCAAAAAATGGTGTGAGGGTTTGAGAATCAAACAGATAAATACGGCCGTTGCACACCCGCAAGCCAACGGATTGGTAGAACGAGCCAACAAAAGTCTGATGGAAGGAATAAAGACGAGATTGGGACGAGAGAGAACCGGATGGGTGGATGAGCTGCCTAACGTTTTATGGGCACACCGAACAACCCTCAAAACAAGCAATGGAGAGACCCCGTTCAGCTTAACATACGGAAGCGAGGCCGTGATACTGGCGGAAATAGGGATGCCTACACACCGAACAATGATGTTCCGAGAAGATCAGAACGAGGAGGAGCAACGATTGAACTTGGACCTTCTGCAAGAAAGAAGGGAAAACGCTGCCATACGAGAAGCTAAGTACAAGACGCAGATCGAGCAATATTATAACCGGAGGGTCAAACCCATGAACTTTAAGGTGGGAGACTTTGTGTATCGAAAGAATGAGGCTAGCCGGGTGGAAAACCAAGGGAAGTTGGGACCCAATTGGGAAGGGCCCTACCGGGTGATAGGAGCGAATCAGAATGGCTCTTATAATTTACAAACAATGGAGGAGAAGGAGGTCCCTCGGACCTGGCACGCCATAAACCTCAGAAACTGTTTCTTATAATTGTTATTGTGATCAGAATCCTACGATCATTGTGTAACTCGACTTATTTATGTATATTAGTCCAATGATGAAAGTTTTCCTATGATAAGGAAAACAATTTTCCGTTACAAACTGTGTGACTCATAGCTATTCCGGCGGCTGGCCCCCGTCGAGTATGGTTGCTAAATATTTACCCGGATGAATCTACCGGATGCCCGAAAACTTTATTCGGATGCCCAAATAATGGATGCCCAAGGGTAAAAAATAATACTATGGACGCCTGGTGGAATGCCCACTCAGATGCCCGAGCATCCATGCCGGATGCCCAAATAAATGGATGCCCTAAAACACCTAAGGTTGCCCGGAACGCGGATGCACGGTCTACACGGCCGGATGCCCTTTAGAAAACCTAAAGGAGGCTTGTCAGTGAAAAACAAGAAGAGGAAAGAACAACAATAACATGCACATATACAATATAAAGCTTATCTAAGTTAAAAAAGTGGTTCTGCCTCAAAAGATGACGAACATAAGTCATAAAAGGCAAATTGTTAATTATTACAACCATAATTGTTCAAATTGTTGTTTACAAACATACGGCACAAATCTAGCTTCAAACATTGGCCGCTGGATTCTTAGTGGCTGGGGTGCTTACTGGAGGAGTAGTGATGACTGGAGGCTGAGAAGAAGGGCCGGCGGGGTCCTTACGGGGAGGGCCGTCGGGCTCCATGTTCAAAGAAGTCCCCTAGGGGTAGCCGGTAGGAATCCGCTAGCTTCTTGATGTAAGGATACTCAGCCGTAAAAAGATTGTTGTATTCGGATTTCCACAGTTTGGGAGCATCCTTGTTGACATTAGCAATACCCTTCAAAGCCTCGTCGATTTCCTCCTCGTTCCTACCCACACTCGCCCCAGTTACGAACCCGGCCTGGTAGGTTAAGCTGTAAACTTTAGCCATACCTTTCTTATACTCTACGCTGTTGAATAGGCGGCGAACGGCAGTGGGTAAAAGAGTTCGGACGGCATTTTGTTTCACCACTTCCGCTTGGGCCACCTCGGCCGCCAGATTTCCCTTCTCTACCTGTAACGACTCCAAGGATTGGTTTTTAGCACTTAATTCGCTTTCAAGCTTCCTAATCCTTTCGGCCTGTGCTGTGGAAGTTTCTCTCCACTCTTCCCTTTCCCGGGTCACCCTGTCCACCTCATCCTCCAGGTTCTTCTCCTTATCCATGCTGGCTTGGTGATCGGTTTCCAATTTCTTTAATGCTTCGGACAACCTTTCGTTCTCGCCCTCAGTGGCAGTCAATCTATCAGCCAGCTCCAGACAACCCTTGTGATTTTGGCTTAACTCCCAATACGCAGACGAGATATCCTTGAACCTTTTCAGCAACTCGCCCTGAGCTATCACACTTTTACCAAACTCTTCATAGGCCCGGCGAGTGAGCTCAATATTGTTCATCTGCTCTAGAGCTTCTCTCTCGGCGGGAGTGGGAAGGTTGTCAATAAGCTCCCTGCAAGGCCGATAAGAATTTATCCGGACATCGTCCCGGAGGGCCCAGTTAGGGATGAAGACGTTCGTAGCTTCATCTGCGCCGCGAATAGAGAAAGTTAGGAAAAACAATCTGTATATAAAATACAAACGGAAGAGTCGGAGGCTAGAACATACCCGAGTCCAGATTGATCTTATCAACCCGCCTAAAGCCACGAGAATGGTGAGCCGAAAAACCTGAAAGGCATGACATAATGACATAATGAGTAAGGAGAAATTACAAAAATGAGCTACCAAACAATCTGCACGTACCTTCGGAGCTATGGGGAAGCGAGTTAGCTGGTGATGATTGGCCGCCTTCATTGACGGGAGGGGTGTGCATTTGTTGCAGATGTTCACCACCACCAGCGGCGTTATCACCCATGCCTTCACTAGCCAGGATACCCCCTCCACCTTCGGCAGCGATATTAGGAGCCCCCTGCTTAGCATTAGTGTCCACATTTGTGTCCCGGACAACCTCCGGACGGATTTGGTTCAAGGGCTCTGGATCGTCAATTGGGTCTCCGGATGAAATATGCTCAACATCTTTGGCGACGTTTTTCTTTTGCCTGCTACTCGAGGTACCTTCCCCAGCGGCTCTCTTCTTCTCCAGACGAGCAAGAGCCTCTCTTTCTTTTTTCTCCCGAAGTGCAACAACTTCAGGATCCGCCTCTTCGGCTCTCTTCGCTAGGGCATCCTTGGGAGGAATAGCTCCTCCCACGGGCAAAGGATCGGTGGTCCTTTTCGGTTTCTCTTTATTGGGGTCAACCGCCGGACCCTTACTCACTACGGTCCCGTCCCAATCCGGATGCTCAAGGTACTCCGACATATCAACAACTAAAAAAGAAACACAAAATTGGTTAGAAACATTAAATGGCAGATCCGGGGAGACAAACATCAATCCCAAGATAGCAAACTAAACAAGTAATTACCATAACCCCGGGCATCTTTTAGAATAGGCTCGAAGTCAGGATTCTTGAAAACCGAGGAGAGGTGGCACATCCATAAAAGACTCATCGTGGGGCTGCGTAACTTAATAATTTTCTGGCTAAGTCTCGCGGCATCCTCTTGGGAAAAGCCGGCAGGAAAAGTATCTGTGATCTTCGAATCCTTGTGCCTCCATGCCATGGCAAAACTTCTCCTTCCAATGTTCCAGGCCAGACAGGACCTCCTTAAAACATTTATACGACCCTTTCCCCGTCCGGTTTTCAAAGGAGAACCAGTGTCCTTGCTTGCATAGCCGATAGAACGCCCGGAAAAGTGAAACCCTAGGTTGTATGTTGAGGCTATAACATCTAATCTCGAAGAGGGTCACCCGGTTCAATCCTAGTGGAACTAACTGAGAAATATGCACCCTAAAGTGTTTTATCACATTCAGCAAGAAGGTGGAGAAAGGAATTCTAACACCCCCTGTCTCTAGCTGCTTAGGATAAATGCCTATCTTATCCTCCGGCAGCTGATCCATGGTCATATCATCCAGTGGTAGCACCGGACGTAGATCCATGGGAATACCATACTCGGCAACTATATCGTCTAATTCTGATTGTTTTAACCTAGAAGTGTATATGTGCATGTCGAACTTAGGAACTACAGGTTGGACGGTTTCCTCATTGGTTTCTTCCGTCTGAGGGACGGACGTGTTTTCTATAACGGGAATATTCCCCTCGGTCTCGATCTCGGCCATTTCTAAAAGATGCCGAAGACAATGTACAAATATTAACAGGAAGAGGGCAAAACAAACCTTAAGAAAGAGGAAGAGAACGTCCGGATATACGAAGGCAATCTATGTGTGTGAAATGTAAAAACCAAGTGAGGTAAAAGGGGTATATATATATATATATATATATATATATACGTATATATATATATATACGTATATATATATATACGGCGAGAGAAACCCTAGATGACTGTGAAAACGTCCCATCAGTCAGTAATAGGGATGACGTGGGCTTACGTGGGCCGTCCACGATAGAAGATGAAACGGTATTAGGCGCGGGAAAAGCCCAAAAGATTACCAGGCCCATATTACCAGCCCATGCCCCTAGGATTCAACCAGTTTGGCCTCAGGACTATATACGAACCTCCTCTCTTTTCGACAAACCAGCTAATCGTAAGTGTTGCATCATCGGCTTTCCTCCGATAATACAACACTGGGGGGACATGTTGACGTATGTGTCCGGACGGACCAACATCCGGCGCACTCATCGACCGGACGATATAATGGCGTCCGGTCCGACCAAGGAGTAACAACTACCGACCATGTCAGCGGATTTTATGGGATTTCCTACCACGTGGCCTACTAGGTAGAGTGGCTATAGACCTGCAAGCAGGTAATATAGGCCTGCGGAATAGTGACTGAATAGTATAGGAATAGTAACATGAACATGAAGTTGGGGTAGTATAAATACCCCAACACATTTAATACTTTGCATTAAGTTTTCACCTACATTCTCCACTACATTTACTATTGTCTTTACTATCCTTTACTCATCTTCATGCCGGAGCTTGGTCTCGGGATAACACCCGAGGCGAGGCTAACGCGTCTGTGCATTGTGCAGGAAAAACCCAATCCATCTGCCGGACCGCTGGAACTAGCCGGAGACAGGAAATTGCTTCAACATCAAGACAAACGCAAAAAGAAGAAAGTAAAAGGTAACCAATTTAACCAACTGGCTTAGCTCAGTTGGCCACCTTGGAGTCTTTAGGGGCTCTTGGGGGAGGGAGGTCTTGAGTTCAAATCCTGCAAGGGGTTTGAATGAGGGATTTTCCTTCAAGGTAGTCCTTTAATGAAGGGTTTGGGCTCAGTAACCCGGGTTGAATCTTGGAAAAGCAAGGGTTTACTCCTATTAATTGTCGTGCCTTCGGGCGGATTAGTAGGGGTTTTTCCCCCCATCGGGTATTTGAAATAGGCATTTCTGCTTCGAGGGAGCTCTCTAGCGCGGACCCGGTTTAGACAACGTAGTCTAGAGCTCCCGCTGTCGAACCGCGACACAAAACACTTAATAAGAAATTCACCTTTCAAAAAAAAATAAAAATAAATAACCAATGCAATGCAATTATGCAAAAGCCGCCTTTGACTTAACCAACCAGTCCATCATAATTGATCTTTCTATAAAAATGAAAAATTCTATTATAGGATTCCGAAACAAATCACAAACGATTAATAAAAGGGAGATGATTGGCACACATTAAGAATTGATTGGCACACTCAAATGCACAACTAGTTTAAGCAGAATTTATAAACAGTACAACTGTTTAATGCACATTTTAGAGTGTATCAATCAAAAAGTTGAGTGTACAAATCATTTCCCTTAATAAAATGAAGAGAATAAAACCAAAATACCTAGAATTAATTGGGCTGACCAGCTGGCTGATTAGTTAGATGAGTCGATCACATATTAAGGAAGATGGAGACATGCACGTGCATTAAACATAGTATTAGTATGGCAAAAGTTCAATATAAATATCAAATTTACCATAAATCCAATAAACTAATAATAGTCATTCATTTTTTTTAATAAAAATAAATAAAATAAACTTTCACCTTTTTAAAAAAAAAATTAAATATCTCGCAAACCGTTAATCGTTACGCGAAAAAAATCATACCATCGCGACGAGAATTAAATTATCTTTCTATAGATATGCACTTCTATATATTTTTAACGATTTTTTTTTTCCAAAATTTCGGCTCAGAAAAATTATATATGATTTGTGAAAATCATATGTAATTCGATTTTTACAAATCATATATGATTTTTGTAAATCATATGTGATTTGTAAAAATCATATATGATTTGAAAAAATCATATATGGTATATAAAAATCGAATCACATATGATTTTACAAATCATATGTGATTTTTCTGGGTGGAATTTTTGAAAAAAAAGGTTTGTCGAAAATATAGAGAAGTGCATATCTATAGAAAGATAATTTAATTCTCGTCGCGATGGTGTATTTTTTATAGTTTGAAGATTTACCGTTGGCAAGATATGTTATTTTTAAAAAAATGTGAAAATGATCTTTTTATTAAGTTTGATAAAAAATGAATGGCTAAGATTGACTTATTAGATCTATGGCAAATATGATATCTATATTGTTATCAACTCTTATTACTATTAGGCCTAGCCGCCTAGGACTAGGATACCCGATATTGTCTCCAAAGGTGGACTTAGTGGGTTTTCGGAAACCCCATGAATTTTATTCACATAGTATAAATTTTGTTAGAAATCATGATTTTTGACAAAATGAACCTTGTAACTTCGTAAGTCTTTTATATTTTTTTTATTTGCACCCGATGACTATAAGTTCTGGGTTCACCCATAATTGCCTCTCAGGGTTACCAAAGCCTTGGGTCAACAACGTATGTAATACTACAGTAATAATTTACCTTTCTCTCATGTCTTCTAAAACTTACGGTTTTAATGGTCTACATAACTTTAGAATGTTTAAATAGCATATGATATGTTATCTAAAGAGATATACACTGAATATGATGGTAATTATAAAAAACAGTATCATTAGTTTAGTAGAGGAGCTTACTCTTATTTTGTTGTTTACAAAAGGATAAATCTCTACTATTCATTTAATTTGATCTAATGGTGGGAATTAACCTAAAATTTAATTGATAAACCTAAAGAGGAAATTTCAAATGCTTACTCTTATTTTGGTGCTTACCAAGGGACAAATCCCCACCATTCATCTAGTTTAATCAAATGGTGGGATAAATCTAAGATTTAATATGGAAACCTAAGTCCATGTTTTTTTTTCTCCTTTTTCTTTGTCTTTTTGTCTTTCTTATTTAGTAACATTTTTTTTCTTTTTTTTGGGAATTCACGTTTTTATCTCAAAATAATTTTTAACGCGTTTTTTCATTATTATTTTTTTTAATTTAAAGTCACATTTTTTTATTCAAGTTTTTTTTCTGTATTCATACGTTTTCATTCGTTTTTATACACTTTCGTCCGTGCACACATGTTTTCGTCATTTTTTTTACGTTTTCGTCTGTTTTCATCCGTTTTCTGACGTTTTTGTACGTTTATATACGTTTTCTTCTGTTTTTAGACGTTTTTGTCCATTTTCATACGTTTTCGTTCGTTTTTACGTTTTCGTCCATTTTTAGATATTTTCGTCTATTTTCGTCCGTTTTTATACGTTTTCGTCTGTTTTCTTACGTTTACCTCCGTTTTCATACGTTTTAAATCTTTTCTTACGTTTCGTTTGTTTTCATACGTTTTGTCCATTTTCTTACGTTTGCTCGTTTTGATACTTTTCGTCCGTTTTCTTTCGTTTTCATCCATTTTCATACGTTTTCAGACGTGTTTTTACGCTTTCATACGTTTTCGTCTGTTTTCTTACGTTTTCAGCCATTTTCATCCATTTTCATACGTTTTCGTATGTTTTTTTAGGTTTTCATGTATTTTCGTCCGTTTTTAGACGTTTTCGTCTGTATTTTATACGTTTCTTCCGTTTTCAGACATTTTCATACGTTGTCATCCGTTTTTTTACGTTTTCATCCATTTTTAGACGTTTTCGTCTGTTTTAAGACGTTTTCATATGTTTTTATGGGTTTTCGTCCGTTTTTATACGTTTATGTCTGTTTTAATACTTTTTTGTCCGTTTTAAGACGTTTTTGTACATTTTCATATGTTTTTCATTCGATTTTATACGTTTTTGTCCGTTTTCAGACGTTTTCATTTTGATATTTGTAAGTGACACTTATTTAACTCTTGTGATATAACAAAGGTAAGGAAGATGAAAAGTTCATGTATGTGTTATCAGTTGTGATACTCAACTAATAATGCGATGGTTGTGTTTTTGAAAATATTTAGGAAGATTTTTGTGTTTTATGATATTATGAAATATTAGAAAAGTTGTTCAACTGAAAACAAGAGATGTTATGATACTTTTGTTAGATTTGTGGTGGATTTTTCTATTTAATGAATAAATTGTGCTTGTTTCGATAGGTTTTATAGCGGGATTTGAAAATATTTATGGTTGAATCAGCAAACTAAATAAGCTATGGTTGAAGATAGCACACATCTTTATAAACAAACTGAGGAAGCTCAAGCACTTGTGATATCACCTCACTTGTGATATCACACGTGATATCATGTGTGATAACACCGTTGATATCACTTGTGATATCGTGTGTGATATTACCGGTGATAGCAAGTGTGATATCATAGTTTATATCACTTGTGGTATCACCAGTGATATCACCTGTGATATCACCAGTGATATCACCAGTGATATCATGTGATATCACAAGTGAGGTGATATTACCTGTGATATCATGTGTGATATCATATGTGTTTGAGCTTACTCAGTTTGTTTATAAAGATGTGTGCTTTCTTCAACCATAACTTCTTTAGTTTGCTGATTCAACCATAGATATTTTAAATTCGCTTATAAAACCTATCGAAACATGCACAATGTATTCATTAAATAGAAAAATCCACCACAAGTCTAACAAAAGTTTCATAACATCTTTTGTTTTCAGTTAAACACCTTTTCTAATATTTCATATTATCATAAAACAAAAAAAATCTTCTAAATATTTTAAAAAACACAAATAAGAAAAATGAAACAATCATCACAAGCATTAATATAATAAGTGATGTTTATTATCATTTCTTTCATATATACTTGGTAAAATGCTAAATTCTTATCACATTTGGTATGAATTTAATATTTCACATTCTTAGTTGAGTGTCACAACTGATAACACATATATGATGAAGAGTGTAATATTCTTCATCTTTCTTACAGTGTTATATCACAAGAGATAAATAAGTGTCACTTAAAAATATCAAAAAGGAAGCAAACTATGAAAATAGAGACTTGACATATTCTCAAAATCAAACAAGTGTTGCATTAAATTAGCATTTTTTTGAGCAAAATAAGAATTCACCTAAAGGGACTTTATCCCTTTTATTTTTACTAAGAGTATAATGTCACAACTGATAGATAACATTGGTTGCTTTAAAAAAATGTGCGCTTGTCAATTGCAATGAAAGGCACAAAAACTATCTTGTAACTAACAATTATAAAAATATTAGAAAACACATAGGTGATAATATATAAAAATATACAGAGTAATGAAATATCTCAGGTGATATTAAAGGTTAAAAAACATACTTGTTTGTTTATGAAATATCATAAGTGATATTAGACATTAACTTTTTTATAATAAAATATCACAATTATTATTAGACATGTAATATAATAAAGTTTAATAGTAAGCATGAAAACATATGAAAATAGATGAAAACGTATAAAAACTGTAAAAATGAACGAAAACGTATGAAAAGGGACAAAAACGTATAAAAACGTATGAAAACGGAAAAAAAGCGTATGAAAACGGACGAAAACGTATAAAACCGGATGAAAATGGACGAAAACATATGAAAACGGACGAACGTGTCTATAAAAGGACGAAAACGTAAAAAAACGGACTAAAGCGTATATAAACCTATGAAAACCGATGAAAACGTAAGAAAACGGACAAAAACGTAAGAAAACGTATTAAAACGGACGAAAACGTAAGAAAACAGACGAAAAGGAATGAAAACGGACAAAAACGTAAGAAAACGGACGAAAACGTAAGAAAACATATGAAAACGGACGAAAATGTAAGAAAAAGGGCGAAAACGTAAGAAAACGGACGAAAACGTATGAAAACGGACGAAAACGTAAGAAAACGGACGAAAACGGAAGAAAACAAAAGAAAACGGACAAAAACGTAAGAAAACAAAAGAAAATGTTAGAAAACAGACGAAAACGTAAGAAAACGAATGAAAACATAAGAAAACAGACAAAAAAGTATGAAAACGGACGAAAATGTAAGAAAACAGACGAAAACGTAAGAAAACGGACGAAAACGTAAGAAAATGGACGAAAACGTATGAATACGTAAGAAAAACAGCGTATAAAAAGCTTAAAAAAAAAGCATTAAAAACGAATAAAACGAAAAGAAAAAAGTGAAATTAAAAATAGTGATTAAAAGAAATACAAATAATGAGAAAATAAATAAGAAAGATTAAAAGAAAAGAAAAAGACAAGAAAAAAACATGGACTTAGGTTTAGACATGTAAGATATTATGATTGAATGATTTTATTGATTGAATGATTTTATTGATTGATTGATTACAATTACATCGACTCTATAAATAGTACTAGATGGAATATTCTAGACTCGGGCTTGGGCCCGTTACATAATATAGGCTAACAAACTTAAATAATAAACAAAAGTACACTAAATAACTATGTGTTTAACGCAAAATCAACTTGTTTAAGTTGTTTAATCTAAATGTAAACAAATGTAAACAAATGAAAACGTAAGAAAACAGACGAATACGTCTGAAAGCGTAAAAACACGCCTAAAAACGGATGAAAATGAAAAAAAACTGGTGAAAATGGACGAAAACGTATGAAAATGGATGAAAACGTATGAAAACGGGCGAAAACGTATGAAAATGGACAAAAACGAACGAAAACAGATGAAAACGTATGAAAACAGACGAAAATGTATGAAGGCGAAGAAAAAAACGCGAATTAAAAAAACGTAAATAAAAAAAACGCGAATTTTTTTAAAAAAAGCGTGAATTCAAAAAAAAAAACGTGAATTAAATTAAAAAAACGTGAATTTAAAAATAAAAGACAAAAAAAAATATTTGAATAAAAAAGAAAGACAAAATGACAAGAAAAAAAAACATGGACTTAGGTTTACCTTTTAAATCTTAGGTTAATCTCCACCATTAGATTAAACTAGATGAATGGTAGGGATTTATCCTTTGGTAAGCATAGATTTATTGGTAAGCAAAATAAAATGAGTCTAGTTTAGTATGAAAGACTTCTGAGTTTTAGGACACTCTAGAGAGATATGTACTGTAAACCTGGTTTAAATAGGTTTGACAAAATAAGGATGCACATATTAATGAGAATACTTATAAAATGTAGAAAAGATGCCTAAATATGAATGCTCTTTCATTCGTTGCCATTATGGAAAATTACAAAGAAATTATTCTATTTTATCTCTATAAATAACTAATGAAAGATACAAGAAAAGATACATTTCAACTAACACTTAGTTAACTATATAAAAACATGTTTCACAACCGTCGGTGCAGAGAAAATATCGTTTCTGATGGAACCTTTCCAGTGTACGTTGCATGTGATTTTTATCACACGATATATATATGTGCAAGTTCTTTACAAAAAAAATTCCATCTTATCCTCATATGTCTGCCAACTGGCCTCATCATTTTCACTTTCAAGATTATTCGAAATTTTCACCTTTGCATAAATTGCATGTATGCTTTTGTTAAAAATACAATTAGGGGACATAAAATTATATGCAATACTAACTAGATTTAGATGTTAAATTAAGGGTTCGCAATGTAACCTCCAACCATGCACTTCAAATCACCTTTTTTTTTTCTCTTTCAAAAAAAGATTTTTTTTTTTTTTGAAGTATGGAAAGCATAAAAACATCTCCAATCATGTTTTATATTTGGAGATTAATTTTTGTAGCATTGTTGAGGATTCTCCATATTTGGAGCATGGTTCGATTTGAATCGGCTTTAAGCTTATACCAAACCTGAACAAAAAATTTTGGTTTTTGCTTTTTAAAAACCGTTCGATTTTGGTTTTATCTAGGTTTGGTTTTTCGGTTTTTTGGTTTCTTTACGGTTTGGTTTTGATTTATCAAGGTTTGTTCTTTCCAAGGTCGATTTTTTAATGCTTCATAAATTTACATTTTTAAGTTATAACAATAAGAAAACACAAATTAATGAAAACTAGCATGGTACCCACGCGTTATGACGACTGGTACCCTGTATTTAATTTTTTTTAACATGCTAATGTTTTTTATTATGCGTTTCTTCATGACAATAACTCTAACTACAAATAACGATAATTTCAAGTTAAAATAAGTTTGAGAAATAAACCATTTTCTATAAATAACATAAACATATATAAAAAAGTTTACTTTACACATGATCTAAGCCTAAATGAAAATATTTATTCCGTTCGCTTTTATGTGGTCCTTTATAACATGTAAGACACTGAAATTGTATTCGTTAAAAAAATTCTTTTCTTAAGGTGCCTTTCAGATAATTAGGATTTAATAGTATATAACTATTTAATCTTATTGGGCAAAGAATAATGAATAACTAATGTAAAATTTGTTGAAAAATTGGTTGGCAAAAGTAACTTTTGACCAACTTTGAACACAATTATCTATATGTATGTGTCACATATATGAGTAATAGTTTGTAGGTTCGCGTTCTCCTCGAAGAGAGCTTCGCAATAAGCCTTTATGTGTCCAAAATAGAGTTGATGTGAATGAGATATCTGGTCTCAAAGTTAGGCATTCGGTACCATGCCTAAAGAGGAAAAATAGTTTATTTTCAATCCCACATCGGTGGGATGAGTAAACTTAGAAGGAGTCTATTGTGTATAAATAGAGGCCCTAATTCCACAAGTTTTTCACACATCAAATCAATAGTTATTATTGATTTCCAACATATGGAATAAGCATCTCTTAAGATGAAATTCCTGGCAGTTTAGTTAAGTCCGAAAGATAACTTATTTTGGGCTGTACCACTGGGAAACAGACGGCGAATCTTTTTTAAGGGAAGCGTGTCAAACACGTGCCTCGGCTTTTAGTGCTTCTTTGTTGATCTTTATTTTGGTGATCAAGTAAGTCTTTTGACTATTTTATTATTTTATTTAATTATCGTTTATCCGCTTACATTCTGTTTGTATTTAATTTTCTCATTATTTATTTACTATTAATTTTATTTATTTAGATTTTATTAATAAAAGTGTAACCGTTTCCTTACAGTCTTAAAAGATTCTCGTGTAATGAATTAAAACACTTTTACTAAAATCGATTTATATAATTAATGATTTTATACAAACTGCTTTTTCTGAAACCAAGATTGAGTTTCTTTGAAAATCAGTTTATAACTAAACGAATTTTAATTAACAGATTTGGTATAACAGATTTATAAACGATTTTTAAAATAGTTTATTGAATCAGTTTATATTGAAACCATGATGAGTTTCTTTTCAAACCGATTTATTTAGTTTGTTTATTGCATATGTTATTGTTTAAATATGGATATTGAAACCAAGCTTGTGTTTCTCGGAATCATATTTGGTACAAGTTTATAAACCATGTTGAGTTTATTAGATACCATATTGTTTTAACAGATTTTAATGTTTTGTGTTTAAATATTCACAAGTTAACTGATGGTAACATAATTTGTGACCCTAGTGAATCTTGCGAATGTAATTGGTGCGCCAATTACTAACATGGTTAAATATCATGATGAAATCTGATTCATTGAAACCAAGTGGAGTTTCTTTGAAATAAATCTCATAAAATACAAGTTGTTATTTTATTAGATTACTAGAACGTGTTTATTGAAACTAAGATGAGTTTGTTTTAAACAAAATCGATAATAGAAGTCAGTTATCATATTTTGTGGAAAAGTTTCTTTGACTTGTTTAGCTTATTTAAACCAGGTTGAGTTTAATTATAAACTAAATATAGTTATTGACACTTTATGCATTTGAAAGTAGATCTATAGAAACCTTGTTGAGTTTCTTTGAAAGAGTAAATCTTATTTGAAACCTTGTCGAAGTTTCATTGTAGAATTATACCATGTGATGCAGATCTATTAAGATATTGTTAAGGATGATTAACAAAATCATATTACAAATTTGTTTTGTTTCAAAACATTATGTAATATGCGATATTGTTTAATTGTTTAATCGAAAGACTTGTTTAAAAGCGGTTTTGTATAATGGATCTTACAAAACAGTAGTGTTTTAAACAAAATTTGATGTTATCGTTTTTGTTAAGAAACACTTTGTGATATAGCAAGTTGTTAATTATTCCAAATTTAGTGTTACACTAATAACGGAATATTAACGAATGTTCGAATGTCATGAGTGACATCTAAAAAATCTGCTCCCGAACTTGATGAAAAGGAGACCGATACTCGAGTTATGTGTACGGTAGATGCTTTAAAACATTCAGATTTTATGTGCCATAACTATGGGTTAAATGGCTTGAATGAAATGAAAATTGTTGCCAAGGCGGGATCCGACATTAGAAAATGGTGGATTAACACTTGGGCATCATGTCATGAGTATGATGATAAGAGTTTGGTTAACTCTTTCAAAGTAGCAGAAAATGGAGAGATGCAATCTATGAGCAACTCTATAACGCTAATAGCAAGGAAAAGAAATGTGATGTTGAAATTCACATGTGGAAAAGAGCTTAAGTGAACCAACATGTTGTATGTGCCAGAGATTCGTAGGAATCTTGTATCTGGATGGTTGCTTAATAAATTTGGCTTTTTTTTTTTAATCAAATAAAATTGAGTTAACATTGAATAAAATTTTGGTCGGTACGGGTTATGCCTTTCATTAAATGTTTAAGTGATTTTTTTGTTTTAATAAAATGAGTATGAATTCAGCTTATTTGATCCTTTGAATGTATAGCATGGCCAACTCGGACATGTTAATTTTAACTCAATACGTTGTTTAATTAAATAAATGAACACGGATTACAAAAGTAAAACTTATGTTGAAGCCAAATTGACAAGATTGTCTTTTCACTCGGTTGACCAAAAATTAACCGAACCCTTGATTCACATAGTTTATGTGATTTGGAATCGATACCTACAAAGGTAGCAATTAGGTACATCATCGTAATTTTTGATGGTAGTACAAAATATTGCGACTTTTACTTACTTGAGAGTAAGAATATAGACAAGATTGATCTATACAAATAAGTTGAGAATCAACTTATTATCGAAAACAAGGCGGTTCGAAGTGATATTGGAGGTAAATATGTGTCTTCAGTTCATGTATGTGCTAAACATGGAATAAGACATAAATTTATTGCTCCTTATACACCACAACATAATTGGTGATAGGAAAGAACTGTGCCTAAAAGATATGGTTATGCCATGTTGTTAAAGTAATGGTTTAAGCCATGGCATGTGGGGGAAAGCGGTTTTATTGGCTACTTATCTTTTAGATAAGATCCCCTGTAAGGAAAAGAAGATAGTTTTATGAACTATGGATGGGAAGAAAACCATCCTATAAGTACTTACGAATGTGGGGGGTGTCTATATGTACTGACACTCAAGATTCAAAATATTGACCTAAAACTGTGGTTTGCATAATTTTGGATATGCTCATAACAGTAGTTCTTATCATTTCTTTGTATGTGATTCGAAAACGATGAATATACACAAAGATACGATAACCGAATCAAGGAAAACTTTCATTGTATGAAACCGTGTTTCCTTGATTATTAGAGGAGAATGGATGTTCATCTAGGCTTGGTGGTAAAGTTGTCCATGATGAGAGGCAACTAAATGATGAAGTCCTTCATGATGAGAGACATCAAGATGTTAATGTTGTTCGTGATAAGAGACATCAAAGGAGTTGATAATGATCTCCAAGATGAGAGACAAGATCAAACTGAGGAAGAAGAGGTTGAACCTAGAAGAAGCAAAAGGGCAAGAACCGAGAAATCGTTTGGACCCGATTTTGTTTCTTTTATGGTTGAAAACGAACCTACTTCATACCGAGAAGTGATTACTTCCTCAGAAGGGCCTCAATGGAAAGAAGCCATTAAAAGTGAAATAGATTCTATTTTACAAAATCATACTTGGGAGCTCGTGGATTTACCTCCTGGTTGTAAACAACTAGGCTATAAATGGATCTTCAAGAAGAAGATGAAAGCCGATGGCACCATTGACAAGTATAAAGCAAGATTAGTAATCAAAGGATTTAGACAACGAGAAGGTCTTGATTACTTTGATACATATTCGTCTGCTACGAATAACCTCGATTAGGATGATACTTGCTATTGCCGCTTTAAGAAATTTGGAAGTTCACCAAATGGATGTGAAAACGGCATTTCTAAACGGAGATTTAGAAGAAGAAATCTACATGAACCAAACCGAGGGTTTCATGGCTTCTGGACAAGAGAACAAAGTTTGTAGGCTTGTTAAGTCATTATATGGCTTAAAGCAAGCTCCCAAACAATGACATCAATTTTTTTTCACGTCATGTCAGAACGTGGATTTAAAAATAACGGATGTTTGTGGAAAGAAATAATTGTTGGTATATATGTAATCATGTGTCTATACATAGATGGTATACTTATCACTGAAAGTGATAACAAGATGATCAAATCCACTAATGAAATGTTGGAGTCAAGATTTGACATGAACTACATTGGCTGCTCGATATGGTTCTTGGAACTAAGATCATATGAAACCAAATGGATTTGTTTTGAAGTCAAAAACACTATAAGGGCAATATTCTTTAGAGGTTCAATCTGGGGGATTTCGGCCTAGCTAGAAATCCAATGACATCTTTTAAATCTATTTATAATAGAGGTAGAGGTGTTGCCTATTTTGAATACTCAAAGAATATTGGGCGTCTTATGTGTCTAATGACGTGTGTAAGACTTGATTTAGAAGTTAAAATCAAGTTAAGTAAATATACCATTAATTCAAGTGATGACCATTTGAATAGTATTACACAAGTACTATGATACTTACGATATTGCATTTTGGAAGATATCCAACTACTATCTAATGATAGAGTAATGCAAATATGGATTCTTACATGAAAGAATCTAGATCCACTAGAGCGGATGTATTGACTCTACGTGGGAAGCCGTGTCTTGGAAATCTTGAAAGTATTTCAAACGGACTTTTATAGCTAAATCTATGGTGGAATTTGAATTTATCATTTGAGATAAAGTTATAGAATATGCGGATGTCTGCGTTAATTCGTAGAGGACATACCAAGATGGCGTAAACCGTACGACCATCTATATAAAGTGTGATAGTCAATTGGAAATTGACAGAGCTCATATCACAATGTAAAACGGTAAGTCCAGACATATCCATCATAGACGTTGATTGGTGCGACAACTACTCTCAACTAGAGTTATCACGATTGACTACGTAAAGTCAATAGATAACATCGTGGATCCGCTTACGAAAGGCTTAAGCAGAGAGTTAGTTAATAAGTCGTCTAAAGGAATGAGACTAAAGCCCTTAAAGGAATGAGTTTATATGAAGGAAAACCTAACCCAGTTGATTGGAGATCCCAAGATCTGGGTTCAATAGGACAACCTAATCATATAAATGTGGGGGAAGTCACGTCAATATGGGGAGTTACTTAACATTGTAACTTCCTAGTCCATTCCTATAACAAATGTGACTTGTTGAGAGGTTAAACATATGGCTTTAATGATTCAGGATGATATCACAAAGCATAATGATTCGAGATGAAATCACAAAACATATGTTTTAATGATTCAAGATGAAATCACCTATGTGAGAGAGAAGTGGGGTCGCTTTGAAGGGAATTGTGGGGGATCCTAAGAGCTCTTGAGAACCGTGCAAATGTTCAGGACCATAATGAACATGACTATGAGGGCTTAACAATGTTAGGGAGAGTCTTGTGTGAAATGTATTGTCGTCTACATAAACAGCAGCTCAGTTCAAAGACATCGCGTCTCTGACTAGGAGGCTAAGTGCATTTCACAAGGGAAGGTTCAAAGGGTCACACCTACCTATCCTTTGCAAGATTCAACTATTGGAATTTCATCGTAAATTTTGTGTATTACGACCGATCTCCATTCATGTGGGGATTGTTGGAAAATTGGTTGGCAAAAGTGACTTTTGACCAAGTTTGAACACAATTATCTATATGTATGTGTCACATATATGAGTAATAGTTTGTAGGTTCGCGTTCTCCTCGAAGAGAGCTTCGTAATAAGCCTTTATGTGTCCAAAATAGAGTTGATGTGAATGAGATATCGGGTCTCAAAGTTAGGCATTTGGTACCATGCCTAAAGAGGAAAAATAGTTTATTTTCAATCCCACATCGGTGGGATGAGTAAACTTAGAGTGAGTCTATTGTGTATAAATAGAGGCCCTAATTCCACAAGTTTTTCACACATCAAATCAATAGTTATTATTGATTTCCAACATATGGAATAATACGATCTCTTAAGATGAAATTCCGGCAGTTTAGTTAAGTCCGACAGTACAACTTACTTGTTTTGGTCTGCACTCGGGAAACAGACGGCGAATCTGTTTTAAAGGAAGCGTGTCAAACACGTGCCTCGGCTTTTAGTGCTTCTTTGTTGATCTTTATTTTGGTGATCAAGTAAGTCTTTTGACTATTTTATTATTTTATTTAATTATCGTTTATCTGCTTACATTCTGTTTGTATTTAATTTTCTGTTATTTATTTACTATTAATTTTATTTATTTAGATTTTATTAATAAAAGTGTAACTGTTTCCCTACAAAATTATGGGTCTATGTAAACTATTTTTTTATATAAAATATGCATTCTCTATCTTAGATTCTTAGTCTCAATGCAAGTCCTCAACGCCACTTCTGTTATTTTTCTTTCCAATAGTCATGACCATTTTACATGATTTTGAGGCAAATACTATATCGAGTGCACTTTTGTTATTTTTTCTGGTTTCCTTTTTGTGTTTTCTAACTGTGGGTGCATACATGCTTTTTTATTTTGAGGTTTCGAAGCCTTGCATATGCAATTAATCACTTTTTAAATATATTTTCAAACACCAAAAACTAATTTATTGCATTTTAGAATCACGTTAATCAAAAAATCAAGTCGCAAATGCAACCCCAAACACCCTTTTTGTGTCACAAGTTTGTACGATTTGCAATAAAAGATGTGCTATTGATATAGAGAGTTTTAAAAGAGGTGCATTTATTATGCATGTGAAAATTTTGTAACACTTAAATTTGTGTTTTATATGTTTGTACATTTTGATTTATGACTTGTATTTGTTTAAAATCTAATTTAGAAAATTTTAAAAATATTATAGAGAGATTGTACAATCTCCATTATAACGTAGCGTAGATAAGAAACTAACGACAATAATAATAATAAAAAAAAATAAAAAATAATCGTTTATGTTTTATATATTGACAATAGGGGTGACAATCCCAACCCAAACCTGACCCAATTGGGTTAGCTATGTCAACCATAACCTGTTTAGACATAACCCGAACCTAACCCATTTAACCCGTATACATACTTGGGTTGACAGGTTAAATAGGTTACACGGGTTGAATTGGTTCATCGGGTTTCGGGTTGAATATGTTTAACCCTTTTTATATACAAAAGTTGGCACATTACATGAGTTAAACAGGTTGTCGGGTCGACCTATTTAACACATTTAATCCGCATAATAAAATATAATTAATTTTGAGTTTATTAAAAAAAGTCTTAAACGGGTTGGCGGGTTGACCCGTTTATTTTTATCCAAAACCGAACCTGACATGTTTAATAAATGTACAGTATTAGATTGGTCGACCCAAACCTAACCCGGAATCTATTTAGCACAACCCGAACCTATTAATTTTATGTCGATTTCAGGTCGGGTCAAAAATTGCAACCCCTGATTGACATAATAATAACAATAAAAAAACTAAGTGCCACAAAACTCCTATAAAAAACTGATTATGCGTTTTAAATGATACTTTCAAAAAACAATATATATTAGAGTGTTATAGGTTATGTATTTTGTCGGATTGTTTTTTATGCTAAAACCAAACCGAACCGTAAACTTCGGTTTTTCAAAAATACAAAAACTGAACCATCGGTTTTTAGTTTTTACTTTCTTGTTTTTTTCAGTTTAGGGTTGATTTTTCAGTTTTCTACACGACCTTATAGATTAATATAAATAAAAAATAGAGTAAAATACACCGTTCGTCCCTAATCTTGTACACACGCATCACCCTGAGACAAACATTGCCTTTTTCATCGTGGGGAGTCCAAAACAAGGTTTTTATAGTCTAAATCAGTCCCTTGACCCATTTTCCGTTAGTCAACGTTTGTTATCTTTTGCGAAATCCCTTAAATGACTATTTTGCCCACATATAAAGTCATTCATCTACCTTTTTCATTCATTCATCCGAACTAAAAATTCATCATCTCCCTACCACATGGCCCTTTTCCAATTGAACAACTTCAGGTTTAACACAATCATAGAATAATACTTTTTAGGTAAGGAAGTATTACTTGTAGTTTAAGGGATACTACACTTCATCAACTCCATTGACACACTCACTGAACCAACCACATTTCATCAAGCATCCAAAAAACCAAAGTGGATTGAAGCAATGAGAGCAATGAATAAGGAAATATTTGCATTAGAGAAGAATAATACTTGGGAGCTGACATTACTGCCACAAGGAAAAGTACCAATTGGGAGCAAATGGGTCTACAAGATCAAACATCATGCAGATGGCAGTGTATAGAGATACAAAGCAAGACTTGTGGCTAAAGGTTACCATCAGAAGGAAGGGGTAGATTACCATGAGACCTTTGCACCAGATGCCAAAATGGTCACAGTAAGGACTCTACTAGCTAGCACTAGCAGTGCACCACAACTGGATTATAGAGAAACTAGATGTGAACAATGCTTTCCTCCATGTTGACTTACATGAGGAAGTTTATATGCAACTTCCACAAGGCTACAACAACTCTCTCCCTCCCAACACAGTCTGCAAGCTCAAGAAATCCCTTTATGGACTTAAACAAGCCAACATACAATAGTTTGAGAAGCTCACAACTTTCCTAATTTCCATTGGCTTCAAGCAGAGCTATGTTGATACTTCCCTGTTCACATCCAGTCAAAATGGCAACTTTACATCACTCTTGGTCTATGTGGATGACATACTCATAGCTGGCAACAATCAATCCATCATCCAAGGAATCAAAAGCAGTCTGCATGAAAAGTTTAGCATCAAAGATTTGGGTCCTTTACACTATTATTTGGACATTGAGTTTCTCATAAATGATAAAGGTCTGGCCATGACACAGAGAAAATTTGCTATTGAACTCATTACTCATGTTGGTCTATTGGACACCAAACCTTCAGCAACAACATTGGATCCTACTGTCAAACTAACCATGGATACAGGTGACCCTCTCCCAGACCCTACACCCTATAGAACACTGGTTGGCAAGCTCCTTTACCTCACAATCACAAGGCCTGATTTAGCTTTTGCTACTCAAACACTCAGTCAATTTCTTCAACAACCAAGGGACTCTCATATGAAAGCACTGATAAAGGTACTCAGATATGTCAAGCTCTCCTCAGCTCAAGGACTCTTCTTCCCTGCACACAATACTCTCCATCTACTTACCTACAGTGATAGTGACCGGGCCAGCTGTCCCTTCTCAAGGAGATCAATCACTGGCTTTGGTATCTTTCTTGGTTCTTGCCTCATTTCATGGCAATAAAATAAGCAACTTGTGGTTTCTAGGTCCTCTACAGAGGCTGAATACAGAGCACTTGCAGATAGTACTTGTGAGGTCACTTGGCTACATTGTCTACTTAAAGAGTTTCAAGTTTCAGTCCCAACTCCTACCCTCATGATGTGTGAAAATGTCTCCTCTATAGCCCTTGCATCCAACCTAGTTCATCATGCAAGGACCAAACATATTGAGATAGACTGCCATTTTGTGAGAGATAAGATAAAAGCTGGCCAGATTCTTCCTACTTACATCTCTACTAAAGATCAAGTTACAGACATATTGACAAAAGGACTGAGCAGACCACTACATTGTTATTGCTTATCCAAGTTAGGAATGTGTAATCCTTACACATTGCCAACTTGTGAGGGGGGTGATAACATACAAACTACTACTGCACAAACTACTAATGCCAAACACTCCATTCAGAGTATACAAAGATGCAGTCTACACAAGATGAGGATTATGTTCAACAAAAAGCATGAAGGAATGCATCACAATGTAGCAAGATTAGATATTTTAGATGATTAGATAGTTAGTTAGAAGATATTTGTACAGTTTAGTATTGTAGTATTTATACCACTTTGATGGTCATAGCAATGTAACAATTCTCATTTGTAAATTCCCACATCTTAATACAATGCAATAATTCTCTCTCTCATTTCTTATCAAGATGGAAGCTGTCACACCCCCAAATTACATTTTGCGGAATGGAATTCTGGGGATTGACTGTCATAGCATCACAGTTACAGATATATTGAACGACCTAAAGTGTCGTTTGAAAAGAACATCGTTTGATTTAATAAAACAATCAGAGTTTACAAAGTATAGGTCCCAAAAGTTTATAAAGTTTGCGGAAATATAAATATATTACAAGTCCAAACGATGGTTTTGAAAGAAAGTGCCATAATGTACAATGATGAAAGTCGACGCCGCGACTCAAAATGGGTTCCTTAACCATGCCATGATGAGTATGCCTTAGATACCTGAGATAAAACATGCTTAAAAAGGTCAACACAAAGGTTGAGTGAAATCCATAGGTTTAATTAATTCGTTTGAACACAATCATCGTAGTGTGAGTTAAATGGTTCACACTCATCGTTGAAAACAAAATCGTATTTATTTCACTAAGTTCATGACACCAAAGCGTAACATCGCACCAATAAAAATTGGTAATCATCGTTTCATCGCCGACCTAATAGGTAACTTGCCAAATTACCTTACTGGTTCAAATATAGTGCGCTCGATTTCCCTAACTGGGTCAATAAGAAGCGGAGTGTTAATTCCAATAGGCCTATTCACAATATTCACGCTCACTCGCAAGTGACTAATGGTTCATGATGTAGGGACTTTGAACATGGCAAATACTTAGTGACAATAAAACATTCGGATATAGCATACAGTTCAAAGCATTTGTGTTCGATTAAAAATGTAGCATGTATCTCCCCAAGAGTTTGTAAAACAGTTAAAAGAGTAAAAGTGGGGCTATGAACTCACCTGTTGCAATGATTATGATGACAAAAGTGGGTACACCGAGGTATAATGTGAAACTTTAATCTGGACCTATTACGAATGATATGATATGTAATGAGTTATGATGTAATGTTATGCATGCAATTCGTAGGTTATTTATACCACTTGTGAATTTTGAAAATAATACTCTTTGTCGAAAAATACTTCTTTTGACGTCTTGACCATTCTTAACTTACTTTGCAAGTATTTACGTCAAAATGTCATCCTACAATGGTTTCATAATGATTTATTGTGAAATTTTCACTTTTCGTCGTAAAATAATGTCGCTCGAATTTTCATGAAAGTGACAAAAATGGCTTTGGAAAAATAGTCAGAAATGGTGTACGTCGCACATTAGGAAACGAACTCGACGGTTTTGGAAATTTTGTATCAAAATCTAGAAGTTTCAGTTCAGGAGTTTTTGACATAGAGGTCTCGAATATAAAGATAATAAGGGTTAAAGATGGTGATTTTGTCCAAATGTTGTGTAAAAAGTGAGTTTCGGCAAAGTTTGAGCAACCGTAATTAATTTATTAAAACTCCGCTATACAAACGGTTGGTCGTTTTGAAAAATATGCTTGATGATCTTAATTTTACTAGAAAACATCTCGTTACAAAAAGTTCTACATCATCGTTAAAAACAGCCTTCAACATGGTCGTTTTAGTTACCGTAACACTTGTCTCGTAAAAATAATATAGTTTTTCAGAAAATAATAGTTACGGCAATTTTTATGAAAACGTGCATATCTTTGTCGTTTCAAATCCGTTTTCTACGTATAATACGTCCTTAGCTTCGTATCAAAGTATAATACTATATTTTTGATAAGTCGAAATAATTTGTGAAGCTTAGGACTCGTTTTTGACTCGTACAAGATAAAAATAGTATGCTGAAATTTCAGAAAAATATATATTTCGTCGTCAAACTCGTAAAATCCATAACTTCTTCGTTATAACTCCGTTTTAATCCGTTCAAGCGGCCACGGATTCGTTTTAAAGTATATTTTCTAATTATCTAGGCCAAAAACTCATGTCAACTGTCGGATTTTCCAGAAAAACAAAATAAGGACAGACCACTTTATATACTTGTCGAAAATAGTTTTTCTCGTACTAAATCTATTCCAATCCCTTCAAATCAACTCCAAAGCTATTCTAATCCTACCATACACCTTCTTAGGGTGTCATGGATTCCTAAACATCATCAAGACCAATATATAACAAGGGGATAATTATAGGATGACCTTTATATATAGAACTCTTAAAATTAATGTAAAAATGGTATAAACAACACAAGTCTTGCATGTTTTTGCTCAAAAATGATAAGATGAGTATGAAATGAATATGTAAGATGAAAATAGATATGAGATGCTTACTAGAAGATGTGGATGATTTGTGAACCCAAGAACACAAGAGAACTCTAGTATAAACCCAAGTCTTAGTACCCTTTACCAAATAAGCAATTCAAGAAGCTACCAAATAAGCTAAAGACCCAACTTGTACACCTTTTTAGCATGTTTTCTGTCGTGGTTTAGGGAGAGACAAAAGAGAGAGTTTGTGTTTTGTTTTATTGAAATGAGATGGAAAGTAAGAGTAACTTTTTTTTTTTTTTAAAGAAAAGAAAGGCAAGACTAGGAGAATATTTAGGGGACCAAAGAACATGAAAATTAATGAAAGTAAAGTGAAAGGAAGGGTGAATGATGTATGTATGGCGTGAGGTAGTGAGTGAAGCAAAGAAAAATAAATGTGATTGAAGACTTTGTTACTTTTTGTAGATTTACAAGATATAGTTGGTAAATTGAGCTAGTTGTTTAATTTTGTGATGTTTTGCTTATGTAATAAAAAAATGATTTTTAAATGAAATTGGGGGAAGGGAAATGACTAAATTTTGATTATGTATAAATGTAAGTAGATGTAAAGTTATTTGAAGATAAGTAGTAACTTGTATACACATTTGAGCATTTAGGGTAGCGTTGGCTAAAAATAAATTTTAACGGATCAAAGTAAAATATATTGTAGTCATAAAAATTGTAAAAATACATCTCTTGTAAAATTTGAGTGATATAATAATTATCGTGTAGTTTTTAAGAAAAGCGTCGTAATAATATAAATTTATCAATTTATATACAAAATAAATTTAAAACACTGGGTAAACTCATAATATTATTTTTATAAACTAAATGTAAGTATAAAAATATGTCGGGATCATTTTTGGAAGTAGCGGATGAAATGTTCAAAATAATAACTCACGCGATAACGTTTATTTAATATAAAATTTACGCGTTTAAAGTGAAAGGCAAAGTCATGAATGAACTAACATGATGCAAATGATGCTAATGAAATGTAGACTAAACTTAGTCCATATGAAATGTTCGTGATGATATGATCATGAATTCGCCGCTAAACCTTTAAGGTTACGCGAATTTGGAACACGTAAACCTAGTTTACGATAAATGTTGAAATAGTGAAGCATAAATTGTTTCGAGAAATGACCTGAAAGTACGGGTTGTCACATTCGCCCATCAAAAAGAATTCATCCCGAATTCAGTTCGTGTTGGTCTCTCAGGGTTAGGGTTTAATGAGGCAAGCCTTCCCATTCTCGAGCAAAACCCTCAAAAGACTTCTTAGGTAACCGATTTTTACTTAATCTCACAACTCATCAAACAAGAACTGTCATGAGATTAGGCTAAATCGGTTTGAGTAACGGGTCTTTTGAAAATTTGGCTCGGTCATAGAATTGCTTACACATATAAGCCTACTACTCCCTTCATTGCATGATTCTTTCTGAATTAGACATAGGTGATCAGGCTATGTATAATTTAGGAGTAACTATGCAATGCTTGGACTAATCGACTCATATGATATTTGGTATTAAGTCAACCGGTGCAAAAATTGTGATAGGGAATGACAGGGCATTCTCCACATTGGAGTATGAGGAAAGGATAATGGGATGGGTATTTAAGGGCATCCATGTGACAATCGTTTTGAAATGAAAGTAAATAACTCGAAAAATGTACGTATAAATCGCATGCAAAGTGAACATGCACTTATGATGAAATGATGAGATGCTATGATGATGTAGTTATAGTCTAGGGTCAATGATGCAACTTAGTTCTCTATAACCGGCTCGATAGCAATCTGTCACACCCCCAAATTACTGTTTTTGTGGAATGGAATTCCGGGATTGTGTCATAGCATCACAGCATTCTAGATATATTGAACGACCTAAAGTGTCGTTTGAAAAGAACATCGTTTGATTTAATAAAACAATCAGAGTTTACAAAGTATAGGTCCCAAAAGTTTATAAAGTTTGCGGAAATATAAATATATTACAAGTCCAAACGATGGTTTTGAAAGAAAGTGCCATAATGTACAATGATGAAAGTCGACGCCGCACTCAAAGGGGTTCCTAACCATGCCATGATGAGTATGCCTTAGATACCTGAGATAAAACATGCTTAAAAAGGTCAACACAAAGGTTGAGTGAAATCCATAGGTTTAATTAATTCGTTTGAACACAATCATCGTAGTGTGAGTTAAATGGTTCACACTCATCGTTGAAAACAAAATCGTATTTATTTCACTAAGTTCATGACACCAAAGCGTAACATCGCACCAATAAAAATTGGTAATCATCGTTTCATCGCCGCCCTAATAGGTAACTTGCCAAATTACCTTACTGGTTCAAATATAGTGCGCTCGATTTCCCCTAACTGGGTCAATAAGAACTGGAGTGTTAATTCCAATAGGCCTATTCACAATATTCGCGCTCAGCAAGTGACTAATGGTTCATGATGTAGGGACTTCGAACATGGCAAATACTTAGTGACAATAAAACATTCGGATATAGCATACAGTTCAAAGCATTTGTGTTCGATTAAAAATGTAGCATGTATCTCCCCCAAGAGTTTGTAAAACAGTTAAAAGAGTAAAAGTGGGGCTATGAACTCACCTGTTGCAATGATTATGATGACAAAAGTGGGTACACCGAGGTATAATGTGAAACTTTAATCTGGACCTATTACGAATGATATGATATGTAATGAGTTATGATGTAATGTTATGCATGCAATTCGTAGGTTATTTATACCACTTGTGAATTTTGAAAATAATACTCTTTGTCGAAAAATACTTCTTTTGACGTCTTGACCATTCTTAACTTACTTTGCAAGTATTTACGTCAAAATGTCATCCTACAATGGTTTCGTAATGATTTATTGTGAAATTTTCACTTTTCGTCGTAAAATAATGTCGTCGGAATTTTCATGAAAGTGACAAAAATGGCTTTGGAAAAAATAGTCGTAAAATGGTGTACGTCGCACATTAGGAAACGAACTCGACGGTTTTGGAAATTTTGTATCAAAATCTAGAAGTTTCAGTTCAGGAGTTTTTGACATAGAGGTCTCGAATATAAAGATAATAAGGGTTAAAGATGGTGATTTTGTCCAAATGTTGTGTAAAAAGTGAGTTTCGGCAAAGTTTGAGCAACCGTAATTAATTTATTAAAACTCCGCTATACAAACGGTTGGTCGTTTTGAAAAATATGCTTGATGATCTTAATTTTACTAGAAAACATCTCGTTACAAAAAGTTCTACATCATCGTTAAAAACAGCCTTCAACATGGTCGTTTTAGTTACCGTAACACTTGTCTCGTAAAAATAATATAGTTTTTCAGAAAATAATAGTTACGGCAATTTTTATGAAAACGTGCATATCTTTGTCGTTTCAAATCCGTTTTCTACGTATAATACGTCCTTAGCTTCGTATCAAAGTATAATACTATATTTTTGATAAGTCGAAATAATTTGTGAAGCTTAAGACTCGTTTTTGACTCGTACAAGATAAAAATAGTATGCTGAAATTTCAGAAAAATATATATTTCGTCGTCAAACTCGTAAAATCCATAACTTCTTCGTTATAACTCCGTTTTAATCCGTTCAAGCGGCCACGGATTCGTTTTAAAGTATATTTTCTAATTATCTAGGCCAAAAACTCATGTCAACTGTCGGATTTTCCAGAAAAACAAAATAAGGACAGACCACTTTATATACTTGTCGAAAATAGTTTTTCTCGTACTAAACCTATTCCAATCCCTTCAAATCAACTCCAAAGCTATTCTAATCCTACCATACACCTTCTTAGGGTGTCATGGATTCCTAAACATCATCAAGACCAATATATAACAAGGGGATAATTATAGGATGACCTTTATATATAGAACTCTTAAAATTAATGTAAAAATGGTATAAACAACACAAGTCTTGCATGTTTTTGCTCAAAAATGATAAGATGAGTATGAAATGAATATGTAAGATGAAAATAGATATGAGATGCTTACTAGAAGATGTGGATGATTTGTGAACCCAAGAACACAAGAGAACTCTAGTATAAACCCAAGTATGCTTCCAAAAACCCAAGTCTTAGTACCCTTTACCAAATAAGCAATTCAAGAAGCTACCAAATAAGCTAAAGACCCAACTTGTACACCTTTTTTTTTTTTGTGTTTCTGTCGTGGTTTAGGGAGAGACAAAAGAGAGAGTTTGTGTTTTGTTTTATTGAAATGAGATGGAAAGTAAGAGTAACTTTTTTTTTTTTTTAAAGAAAAGAAAGGCAAGACTAGGAGAATATTTAGGGGACCAAAGAACATGAAAATTAATGAAAGTAAAGTGAAAGGAAGGGTGAATGATGTATGTATGGCGTGAGGTAGTGAGTGAAGCAAAGAAAAATAAATGTGATTGAAGACTTTGTTACTTTTTGTAGATTTACAAGATATAGTTGGTAAATTGAGCTAGTTGTTTAATTTTGTGATGTTTTGCTTATGTAATAAAAAAATGATTTTTAAATGAAATTGGGGGAAGGGAAATGACTAAATTTTGATTATGTATAAATGTAAGTAGATGTAAAGTTATTTGAAGATAAGTAGTAACTTGTATACACATTTGAGCATTTAGGGTAGCATTAAAAATAAATTTTAACGGATCAAAGTAAAATATATTGTAGTCATAAAAATTGTAAAAATACATCTCTTGTAAAATTTGAGTGATATAATAATTATCGTGTAGTTTTTAAGAAAAGCGTCGTAATAATATAAATTTATCAATTTATATACAAAATAAATTTAAAACACTGGGTAAACTCATAATATTATTTTTATAAACTAAATGTAAGTATAAAAATATGTCGGGATCATTTTTGGAAGTAGCGGATGAAATGTTCAAAATAATAACTCACGCGATAACGTTTATTTAATATAAAATTTACGCGTTTAAAGTGAAAGGCAAAGTCATGAATGAACTAACATGATGCAAATGATGCTAATGAAATGTAGACTAAACTTAGTCCATATGAAATGTTCGTGATGATATGATCATGAATTCGCCGCTAAACCTTTAAGGTTACGCGAATTTGGAACACGTAAACCTAGTTTACGATAAATGTTGAAATAGTGAAGCATAAATTGTTTCGAGAAATGACCTGAAAGTACGGGTTGTCACAGAAGCAAGTTTAAATGTGACACATATGTAGTTAGGGTTGGCACCACTTTCTTGCATCTTTCTCAAGCAATAAAACGAATTAAGTGGTTGACCGTTACGTCCATACCCACAAATTGTTGCATTCAAAGCTTCCACACTTGTGCAAGAACTCATGTTGAAAACCCTCACAGGATAGAACATTTCGACACATTTTGTATACATGTCAATTAGTGATGTCTTGACCATTTTTTAAGGTTAAGGTATCACGGTATTGTTTGGGTTCATTTAGTTAGCAGAAATATACTTAAGAGCTAAATCACATCTTAAAGATTTGATCTTCTTTATGCATTTACTAATGGGTTCATTTAGTTAGCAGAAATATGCTTAGGAGCTAAATCACATCATAAGGATTTGAACCTTCTTTATGCATTTTTACTGATATAAGCCGTAACATAATATCTAGCTAATGCATTTTTACAGATTTCTTATATATGAGTATCATATCTAAGAGCATGCCCAATGTTCACGCCCCAACGACGTTAAACCCCCAAACAACGCGCGTTATTGCGTTAAACCCTTTGGAAGTGCACCATATTCACGCCGTTAGTCCCTGGCGTTAACTAACGCTAAGTATTGATTAAAAAATCATTTCACCTCCTAAACCATTTCAAATAAATTTTCACTTACACCCCCTCAACCTATTCAAATTCAAATTTAAATTATACTGGTCAATTCTGGGCGGGATAAATTCAAATTCAAATTTGAAATGTAAAAATCAAATATGAATGGATTTATTCAATTTCAAAATCAACTCTGCCTATATATACAACTCTACCAGAGTTATTTAGAACACAACACACACAAGTTACACACAACTCACACACAAAAAATGTCTCGCAAAGATTTTTCAAAACCACCCCAGCGTTCCAACTTCACCTGTGAACAGTCCACATGTGGATTTTCAAAACCACCCCAGTGGGTTAAGTGAGGCAACTGGAACAAGATGAAGAAAACGTTAGGGAGATTATGGAAGAGCAATCACGTGAAGAGGCTGCTCGCCGTAAGCAAGAAGCACGGGAAGCTCAGTACCTCCAAGACAACTACTTCGACATAATGGAACGTCGATACATGAATGGGGAGTTTAATTCTCCGGCAACCAGTTCTGATGGTTGGGACTCAGATGATTCGTTTTTTTAAGTTTTAGTAGTTGTATATTCATCAGTATGCGTTGTATCTTTAATTTTTAATGAAATTCGTGTTTAACGTTTAATGTACTTGGTGTTTTAATGTTAAATGTGATATGTGTTTTAATAAATGAAGTGTTTGTTTTAGTTTAGGGGTTGAAATTGAAAATATGAAATGTTATTGATGTTATTGGGATGTTATGGTTGTAGATGTTTTTTTAGAGATGTTAATGTTAAATGTTAAAGCTGATGTAGCGCTGACGTGGACGGTGTTATTGGTGTTATAATGTTATGGTTGTGAATGCTCTAAAGGCAAATAATAAAATAACAAAATAATAGCCTCACCCTTAACTGCACATGATTCTCTGTTTAGGTAGAATACTCATTTAATATAATTAACTAATTATATTGAATAGGTTAGCATAATATAATAGAATCTCAAACACCTTCAAAGTGTAGACTATGGATCTTTAAACCTCTCAGATCCATTAAAATATTTCACTAAGAGTCACCAATAGATTTAAGAATGCAATCCAATGTATCAAGTTCGTATCATGTTTTGAGATTCCTTTCATCTCCTTTAGTTGCTAATATCAGTATATTTTAAAAAAATGTTGTTCGTTAACTCTGTCCTCACAAAAGTTTACCGATATTTCTTATTCTAATAAATGTTCAAGCTTTGATATACAAATCATATTATTTTATTCAATATATACCCTCCAAATCATATTATTGTATTCTAAAACCATACAAAGATGCAGCATCAGTATATTCTACAAATCATAATATATACCCTCCAAATGATATTCTACATGTGGCAAGAAGAGCAACGTACCTGGCGCCTATAGGATCATTAAAAACCAAGATTATCAAACACTTAAAGGGTCGTTGCGACTTAAAAGAAATGAAACAATAACATGTATGACATTTTGAGCGTTAGAATACTAGGTAAAGTTACCTTGGATCCTACGCTGACATCGGATGTTCAAAATATAAGGAAGGAATCCACCTACCAATGCAATGCACCTTTCTTTAAACAATTACAGGCTGCAACTGCATTGTTAAATACTCACAAAGTCAGACACACTCCAACAAAGGTGCTGATATATTTAATTTTATTATCACATGCTCTATCATGTGATCGCACCACCTCCTTTTTTGAATTGAAACTCTTCATCTTGAATATCAGTCAAAGATCCCATCACATGCATGATCTCACTAGCTACTTCAGATCTTAAAAACTATAATACTATACAAAACAAAACCAAATCAAGCCTCTACTACATATATATGCTCTCACTTCTACACACATTCACTTGTTCCAAAATGGATTCTCACTCTAAAACAATGGCTGCTTTCTTTTTGGCTCTTCTTCTCATTCTTGGTTCATGGCCTGATGATGTTCATGCAAGGTATCTCCTATCCAACGTTGCAGATTTAGCTTCTTTGTCTTCTGAGAAAGGTTTACGTGCAACCAAAATGGAACCTTTCAAGAAGGTGAAAACAAGTTTCAGGAGGATACCACGAAGCGGATCAAATCCCACACAGAATTAGCAATTTCCCTTCTGAATCCAAACATTACAGATCTATCAACATGAGTAGCTCTGACTCTAGTCGCGTTTTTTGGCCACCGTAAAGTGGTTAGAAGAACAAGCATTTGAGGTCAAAGATAGATGTTGATTCGTTCGTGCAGTTTTGATAGGTGTAGCTCCATAGGGATCGAATATTATGTTGTTTTTGTATGTTTAGTTTAGATCAAAGGCAAGTGTGTAGTAACCTATAGTTTAGATATATTCTAGTGTCTTCGTTTTGCTAGTCGTTCTATATTTGCTTCTTGTAGTAACCTGTAGTTGAGAATGTGAATACAAAAGTTTCATTTACATTTCTGTGGATGTATAGAATCAAATTTGTGAATGATATATACGGAGTAATTAAACACACTGTTCATCAAGAAATCGAGTGCAGATTAAATAAGGATATCAAGAAAGTAAAGAAACATTACATGATTGTATAAATAAGAATTTAACATATACATCATAAATGTGTATTAGTCCTATGTATATGTTAATGTTTACAAAGCATGTTTACAATGAATAAAACATTCTACATTGTTATATTCAAGAAAATTGTGATTATATAGTATTAGTTATACTTGAGGCATTAATTACATGGATCAACACCCAAAAATATAAAAGAATAGAAACGGTTATACTTGGACCAACTTAAATAATTACCAGTTTTGACCCATTTTATTTGCCACCTTTGAGGAACATATCTCAAGCTTTCACCTTCTATAATTTGTTGTCAACAGACAGGATAATGCTCATAGTGAACAGCTTCTCTAGCTATACCTCGTTCGACCGTTAGCTTACTATAGGGGGGTTCATCCTTACTTAGCATCACATGCGACTTCATCTTAATTCAAACAACTGAGATCCATTCCTCATCTTCTGTTTGTGGAATAGGGAATGACTAATGACAAAACTGAACTCCAATGGTATGGTTGTGTTGTGGACTAGAACAATTTAGGGTTAATGGTCCAAAAAATACATGAACTTTCCACATTTTACTATTGTGACAATAAACTTTTAATTTTCGTATTAAAACCAAAAACTTTCTTAATTACCCCTATTGTAACAAAATTTGCCACGTGGCACCCTTAATCTATCCTTTACCCGATTTAATCATATATATACGCGTTTAAAAATTGTGGGGGACCTTTTTTGCCAACTTACGAAACTATTTAACCTAAATAAGAAAATTAAATAAAACATGAACTACCCAACTTTTTCAAGCAACGGGCAGTTTTCTAAATAAACACTTTCAAGATACTTAAAATCCTGGTTTCCGGAATACATGCTCTTCAAACTAGTCGCACCAGAGATTTTGAGAGTTTGTATAGACGGAAATGAGACACCGATGCTCTTCAGTTCTGGTAGTTCATGTTTTATTTAATTTTTTTATTTAGGTTAAATAGTTTCGTAAGTTGGCAAAAAAGGTCCACACAATTTTTAAAAACGTATATATATGATTAAATCGGGTAAAGGATAGATTAAAGGTGCCACGTGGCAAATTTTGTTACAATAGGGTAATTAAGAAAGTTTTTGGTTTTAATAGGAAAATTAAAAGTTTATTGTCACAATAGTAAAATGTGGAAAATTCATATATTTTTTGGACAATTAACCTAACAATTTATTATTGGTTTACTTAAATTTATTTTCTTGGGCTATCTCTTGTAAATATTTTTCCTTTTATTTGTCTATTTTATTTTTGTAAATAAAAAATGGTGTAAAGTAAACTAAAAATAATTTTTCAAAAATGTATAAAGTTCGTTAAATTGGTATGTATTTTACCAAAATGGTATAAAGTTCGTTAATTTGCATACATGCAAAAACCTTGCATTAATTTCACAATCATGATATATAAATTGTTCAAATAGTGTAACACTTATAAAACAACTAATTAATTCGATTAGATGGAGGTAGAGTATTGGTTTTTGGTGTGGTTATTAAATTCAATAAGAACGTGTTCTTAGAAATTTTTATTCTGAATACAGTTTTTTTTATTTATTATTTTTTATTTTTTTGAACGGCATAACAAAACAGCCATTGTAACCATTCATTTGACTGCACAACACCCCAACCAAACGAGCTAGGCATTGCTTCTATTCTTAATACAATTGACTTTAAACATTAAAGAATTTTTTGCTTAAAAGTTATATAGATATCATGGGTTGGTTAAACTTTCAAAGATACACTCCTATATGACTAAGTATTTTTTAAAAATGATTAGCACTGAGTCCCTAAATCGATCAAAACACTAAATCCTAAATATTAAATGCTATACCCTAAACCCTAAATACTAAAAACCAAATAATTTACAAAATTTCCAATTATCCGCTAAAAAGGCACGTAATATTCCACTAAAACCGTGTTCAATACATTTATAGCGGATTTTCACCAGTAATTGAAATTTTACTATTTTTTTTAATCTTTATCAATCTAGAAGTACTTAATATAACTTTAAACGAGTTTAACCCTTTCAAAGGTTTGCTATCACGTGCATATGAGATATATAATAATTTTAATAGACGCTCACATGTATAGAAGAAACATGGATGTGTAACCATCTTTTTCTAGTTTTTTTTCAAAAGTTATCGTATTTTTCTTGTTAAATACTTAATAGCAACCATTTGGTTATAGAGTTATACCTAATATGATTATTTTGAGATAAAATAGAGCGCATTTGTGTCTTATATATTCAGAAGTGGTCAAGAAATTTTTGTCACATATATAACAATAAGTATAATTGCCCGCGCGTTGCTGCGGTGCGTTTGTTTTTTTTTTAATTTCGATGACGTAGTTTATTTGCTGTATTTGGTAGTAGTTTATTTGTGTAAAAACATGTTTTGTTAAAAATTACATTTTTAATCATTTTTTATACATACTATTCTTGCTAGTTATCAATTCACCATATATCCTTCTCCCAAAAAACATTGACCTGAGAAACACAACAGGTCGACCTTGTTCATCCTAAAAAAAACCATTTAAACTAAAAATCCATGTCAAATTCATGAGTATCCATGAAATTTGTTTAAAAGTCAAAGTGATAACAACAGGGATATTTGGTGGTTTCAATTCACAAAATCAATTCCTTTCATTTTAACCATTAAACCTCTTTTTCCTCTATAACAATCACAGTTTTGCCTGCCAATGATTCGTGACAACAAAATTATTCATTCAAATAAAATGAATCATTCAAATACAACACAAAGTTAAAGTAATGTATTCTTCTGATCTCCTATTTACTTTCTTGGATTCTTTTTTAATTTTTTTTTTCTTATGGAAATTATGGTTTGTTGATTATTGAATCATGAGTTATATGTAAATTCGTTTATGGGTTATGGTAAAAATGTGATTTTGTTAATGTGTTCTTGTTTGATTGAAATTTTAAACTGTCGTTACACTATTGTTATAGATGGGAATTGAATGTTTGTTTTTCATAATATTTTGTTGCAATTGAGTGGTATTAAATGTGCTGACTGCATCTGCAAAAGATCTAAAATGGGACGTTAATATTGTAAAGAATGGTCATTTAAGAAGTGGTATGCCTAGTAGATTAGCTTTAAACAGGAAACTTATGTTACATAGTTTTTCGTAGCTGTTATACAAAAGAGAGAGATAAACACCTGTTTAACGGCGAAGCTACTTTGACATAGCTAGTGCTGGTAGTTTTAGATACTAATATAAGTCACTGCAGATAAGTGGTCCTAGTAGCGATACCTATTTACATAAGTAGTAGTGATGGGTATTTACATAAGTTACTGTCTTTAGTCTGCACTTTAGTAGTGTGCAACTAAGATCAAAAGAGCCTGCCTGTGTCCTTCAAGTTAAGTTTTCTTTTTTTTGTTGTTCGATGGTTCTTCCATCAAAAGTGGGCGTCTAACTGATTTGTAACCACCGTCAGAGGTTATGTCTGCTTTTGATCTTGTTTGCATTCCAGTGTATGCCGGTGGCGGTGTTGCTGTTTCTGTAGTGTTAAAAAAAATGAACTTAGTGTTTAAGATTAAATTAGAATTTGTAGTAAGTGTTTGGTAGTCACTGATGCTTTATTACCTTGTTCTTTTCGTTTGTCTGTGTGAGTTTCCTGTGGTGCTTCAGTGACGATGGTGTATGTGGTTTCTGAAACAAAATTGGTATTATGCAATGAAATGTAAACCAATATTTTAGAGCGTATTTGTTGTTTTACCATAAGCTATTTTCATTTTGAAAGTTTATTACCTCCTGAATATTGTGTTGGTGCTTTATTCTTTGCTGCCTGTTCCATAGTGGGAATTTCTGTTGTTTTTCCTGCAGTGTATTCAATGGTGCAGATTGTAGAAGTCATTATAATCTTTATCGTTGATAATGTTGCCAGGTAATACTTCATAATTGTGTGTTTCACATATTTCTTTTCCCTTGTTAAAACCTGCAATTAAAGTAGAAAACTATAGCAACACCAATCATATAGTCTGTCCTTTGTAAGATAGTATGATAGTAAACTATACATGTGATTTGTGAGTGTGTACGATCTCTATCTCGTGAGCCTGTATAGACTGGAAAACCCTCTAGCATTTGTTTTTTGGGATTCTTTTGCTGGGATACATCTTCAACCTTTATTTTTCTTTTTTTTGTATTCAAAATATGTTGGTGTTCCAGAGGGTGTGGCTGCTGATCATAAGCCATATATGGAACACTTTGGGTATTGTTTGTAAATCCATCACCCAATAATGTTGATACACTTTCATGTTGAAAACATGATGTTTGATGAGCTGTCGTATCTGCAGGGTCTAAAGTATCTTGTGGACACCCACCACCAAACAATGTTTCTACATTTTCATGTGTAAAAGGTATTGTTTGATACTTATTTAATACACTTTTTGATATCCTCTTACTGTTAGTGGTAAAGCCAATTTGTCTTTTGGACTGACTTTCACTATGCATATCAGATTTATGTAAGCACAAACTAACAAAGGAAGCAACCTATTTTGTACATGCAAAAGGCATCCAGGTAACTAAGTTAACAGTCATCTTTTGTTTGTGTTTTTTTTTCTTCTTTTGTAAATACATAATGATATAGCATTGTGCAACATCAAATGAGCAGAAAAAAAGGGAGTTAGAAGCAGCCTATGATAAGTAAGATGCAAAACTGAGAGTGGTATTCAATGCATAGTTACATCATGTAGGTAGAATTTTGTATAGAGAATACCTGTTGCACAAAGCTGCAGCTTGGTGTGATGATTAACGATTGTAATACAATGCACATAATTTCCTTGTTTCTTTTTCTTTGCAGTTTTGGTTTTGAAAGTGTTGTAGTCTATTTGGTTTTGTGTAACAAAGTTTTGTAATAATGAAGTTAGATCAAGAAGGTTTTGGTAGTGCATATTTGGTATTTACGTGTATGATTTAGTACAGTTTGGGTATACATTTGTATGGCCAAGATTATGTAGTACATGCATTAGGTTTGCAATAGGTCAAAGAGGGTATTTGACATTGTATTACAAAGTCATTAGAGGTAAAGTGTGATGCACAGTAAATAGCCAAACTCCATTGGCCCAATGAGAAGCTTACATCAAAGAGTACTAAGAAGTGATTAAGGGTTAATGGTCGTGTACAAAGAAATTGTGCACCTCCCTTTGGCCAATGGAAACCTGCCAATGCTATATGCTATCACATAATGGGCCTATTAAAACAATAATGATAACCCATACACCAATAATATGAAGATTTAACAAATTCATTAACCATTAAGACTATCATAATATTGCAACGACTTTTCCATCTATATAAGATATTATAATTGGTCAAGTAAACCTCTTTTTTAAAAACAAAACATCAATGCGAAACTTGAAAATCCTCTCTAAAATAATATACACTTCAATAATGGGTATAAATTCAACTTAATACGAATAAAAGTCACAAAAATAGTATATACTATTCATGAAAATGGTGTAAAGTAAACTACAAATAATTTTCTTGAAAAACTAAAATTGTATTTATTTTATCAAAATGATATAAAGTTCACAAATCTGCATATATGCAAAAACCTTGCATTAATTTCAAAATCATGGTATATAAAGTGTTCAAATAGTGTAACTTGGGGTGTTCATCGGTTCGGTTATCGGGTTGTTCGGTTCGGTTTATTCGGTTAATTTTTTTTTTTTGGTATAACCAGAACCGAACCGAACCGAAATTAAAATGATTCAACCGAACCGAAAACTGAACCGAATAACCGAAAACCGAACCCCGATAACCGAAAACCGAACCGAATAAACCGAATTACATAAATTTAATTATTTATTCATTTATTTATAAGATATTTAGAAAGAAAAAAAATTAAAGATTAAAAAATGGTATATTTAAAAGAGTTTTAATATTTTTTTATATAAATATATAAAAAAATCTATATATTTATTTGAATTCGGTTTTCGGTTTGGATTGCTAAAACCATAACCGAACCGAAACCCGAATATTTAATTCGGTTCGGTTCGGTTTTGGCAAATTCGGTTCGGTTACGAGTTCGATTCGATTATTTTCGGTTCGGTTCGGTTTCGGTTTTCGGTTTATTCGGTTATTACCCAACCCATGAATACCCCCAAGTGTAACCCTTATAAATTGTTCAAAATCATGGCTCATTAGTCATTATTACTTGCATTATTATTGGGTTTGGTTGGTGAGTTGGTCAATAACCCAAATTGAAATGGCTCATTATTGGGCTTATGATATAAAGCGTGATATAAAAAAATGCAGGCCCATTGGCAGGGCTATTGGACTTATGATCCATGAAGAATGGCCTGTTATGTTAATCATGTAATTACGGACATTTTATTTCTGATTGATTTGCTCCTAAAGGTAAATTTAAAATGTCCGTGAGCCAAAAATTCAAACACTACAAGAAATCCATGATATAGCACATATGCAATTAAAGAAAAATGACAATATTGCCGATGTTTTGCTTGAGATGAATAATAAATATAAATTGAGTACAGTAGCTTTTTCTTTCACTTCATGTACATCATTAACATGTTGACTAATTTGCATCATAAAATTTTCATTGTTATTCAAGCTATATTCAACTAATCCCTTTGAACTCTAAATTTTTGGTTAAAAAATGGAGGCAAAATATTGCCGCTTATTTTTGTTTTGCCACCAAAATTATGGTATCGTGAATTGAATCTTTTTAAATTACTCTAATCATAAACCACAAATATTACTATGACCATGTTCCTTAAGTACTCCGCATGTTTACAACTCTCATCAAAACAAAAATACATTGACACAAAAGATGTATCCTCCACCTTATCCACTTTCATTAAGTCACCCAACTATACTGTATTAAATTCACAACTCCATTAAATTCACATGTACATTTCTTATAGAAAATGAACCACAACACATTCATCTACTAAATCCAACTTGACCAATGATGAACGTCAAACTATCTACCAATCATTGTTGCAAGAAAGCTTGAATGGAGAGTTGAAAAGCGGATCCATTATAAAATTAGCACGACAATTCTCAGTATGTGAGCGAACTATAAGTCGCATTTGGCATCGAGCTAAACTCCAAATCCTCCAAGGATCAACGGTTGATGTATCTTCGAAGAAGCCAAGTGTTGTTGGTAAAGCGATACACATTGACTTTACTCAAGTTTCACAAATTCCATTACGTCGTCGCAAAAATATTCGATCTCTTGCAACGTTAATAGATGTTCCAAAATCAACCATACATAGAAGAATCAAAGAAGGAGCACTTAGACCACACACGAATCTTGTCAGCCGCTTTTGACCGATGAAAACAAAAAAGCAAGGGTAAACTTTTGTTTGTCTATGATTACTCCTCCATCTTTAACAAGTGCTAGCCCTACTTTCCATAATATGCACAACATCATTCACATTGATGAAAAATGGTTTTACATATCGAAAGCATCAAAACGTTACTACCTTGTTCGTGAAGAACCATTAAGAACATGTCGAAAGCGTTCATGACAAAGTAATGTTTCTAGCAGCGGTTGGCGACCAAGATTTGATGCATTTGGTAGAAGTTTTTTCAGGAAAGATCGGCATATTCCCTTCGCAACTTTAGAACAAAGGCGTTCAAGTAAGAATCGTGTTGCGGGAACATTGGAGACAAAGCCTATCTTGTCGGTAACAAAAGACGTAACAAGGTCATGGATGATACAAAAGGTATTACCGGCTATTAGATCTACGTGGCCACAAGGTCATACGGGTCCGATTTATATCCAACAAGACAATGCAAAGCCACATTAAAGTTGGCGATGTCGAGTTTCTTCAAGAAGCATCTCGAGATGGGTTTGATATTCGACTTTGTTTTCAACCGCCAAATAGTCCGGATTTAAATGTGTTAGACCTCGGTTTTTTTAGGGCAATTCAATCACTTCAAGAACAAGAGGTTTTGGGAACGATTGATGAATTGGTTCATGCGGTTCAAGCTTCATACGAAAGGATGCCATCTCGTGAACTTAACAATGTATTTCTAACTTTACAAACATGCATGAAAGAAATCTTGAAGGTTTATGGTGGCAATAACTATCGAATACCCCATATCGGTAAAGGTAGGTTGGAACAACAAGGAAAGTTGCCATTGACAATTGATTAGAACACAATTTAATAGATCAAGCAACTTCTTATTTGTGTCAATAGGAAAGATATGAAAAACTTCCATGCCAACGGAAGAAACGTGAAGAAAAACACATTCTTTTTTGTTTCCTTTTGATCTCATGCAGCCTATTGTAATGTTAAAAGGATGGTGGAATGTGTCTTTTGTTTAAAATTGTAGGAGTACTGTCATGTTAGAAAAAATATGACAAGTAGAATATCCTTTTGTTGAAAGTTGATGCTAATGTACTTGTGTGGTTATTATTCATTTCTGTTTCGCTTCTATTAAATGTCCAGGGGTAATATTGAGATTTTAGTTAATTATTATTTTCTATTTTTGGTACCGGACATTTATTTTGGGACAACCAAAAAAAAAATATGAACACTTATTTTGAGACGGAAGGAGTAATTAATTAACTTGTGTGACTCCACTCAACAATCAAACATTTACGAAATGGGCAAACATCACCTTTTGAAAAGATAAATAGCACTAATAATTTATTATGGCAGAAAACAAATAGAATCAACTTTATCAAGACAAATGCAATGCAGCTATGCAAAAGCCGTCTTTGACTTAACCAACCAGTCCATAATTGATCTTTCTCCCAAACAAAGTACAAACGAATTATAAGGTTAATGAAGAGAATAAAACCAAAATACCTACAATTAATTGGGCTGACCAGCTGGTGGGTTAGTTGGATGAGTCGATCACATATTAAGGAAGATGGAGACATGCACGTGCATGAAACACAGTATTAGGCCTTGCCGCCTAGGACTAGGATACCCGATATTGTCTCTAGAGGTGGACCTAGGATGTTTTCGAAGGTTCACGGAAACCTCATGAATTCTATTCACATGGTATAAATTTTGTCAAATGATTTTTGATAAAATGAACCTGATAACTTCGTAATTCTATTTTTATTATTTGCACCCGATGACCATGATCGCCTCTCAAGGTTACCAAAGTCTTGGATCAACAATATAATACTACAGTAATAATTTACGTTTTTGTCATGTCTTGTAAATCTTACAGCTTTAATGTTCTACATAACTTTAGAATGTTTATATAGCATATGAAATGTTATCTAAAAAAGATATAAACTGAATATGGTGGTCATTATCAAAAACAGTATCATTAGTTTAGTATGAAAGACTTTTGAGTTTTAGGACACTCTAGATAGATATGTACTGTAAACCTGGTTTAGTTAGGTTTGACAAAATAAGGATGCACATATTAATGAGAATACTTGTTAAATGTAGACAAGATGCCTAAATATGAATGCTCTTTCATTCGTTGTCATTACGGAAAATTACAAAGAAATTATTCTACTATTTTATTTCTATAAACAAATAGTTAAAGATACAAGAAAAAAAGATACATCTCAACTAACACTAGTTATTAACTACTCATATAAAAACATGTTTCACAAGCGTCGGTGCAGAGCAAGTATCTATCGTTTCTGATGGAACCTTTCCAGTGTACGTGCCATGTGATTTTTATCACACGATATATATGTGCAAGTTCTTTAAAAAAATAAAATTCCACTTTTTCTTTCTTAACTTTTCTTTCATTTTTTGCTTTCATGTAGAGCATCAATCCATCACCTTATCCTCCTATGGTCGTCCCTCCTCTCATTTTTATTGTCTGCCAACTGGCCTCATTACTTTCAATATTATTTGAATTTTTCAACTTTGCATAAGAGCATTCCCAATCATAACACCATACTTAACGTCGCGTCGCCATAATATCAACTTTAACATTTAACATTAATTTCCAAAAACACCACAACCTAACATCCCGATAACATGTCAATAACATTTCATATTTTCATTTTCAACCTAAATAAAACAAACACTTCATTTATTAAACTAAACATAACATTAAATTTGAAAGCATATTACAATACGAAATTAAAAAAATACATGAAAAAAAATTACAACAAATAAAAAATACATCGAAATTATAAGCACAAATTAAAGCGTTCTGACATAAAGGAAATGACAATGAAAAAAAAACAAAATAGCATAGCAATACTTATTCATCATCATGCATTCTTTCTCTTTGTTGTTGTCAATATCGTTCAAGTCTTCAGCTAAACATGCTCCATAAGGTCCTGTTGGAGTTGGGTATGCGTTTGTCGGTCGTGTATTCTTTTTTACTTCTATTGTGAGTATCACATCTTTCGATCCATCTTCGTTGCCTCAAATTTCTGGTGATCCACCCAGTTCGTTATTGTCACGTAATGCAAATTTTGATCTTTTATAATCATGTTATGCAAAATAATGCAACAATACATGATTCTACGTATCGTGGCAATTTCCTATTGACGTGCCGGTTGTTGTAGTATACCCCAAACGCGAAGAACACCAAAAGCTTCGTTCAATATCCTTTGGGCACTTTCTTGTCTCCTTTTAAAGTATGTATGTTTTTCATCGATTGTTGCCATGAAGGATTTGACGAAAGTTGCCCACTGTGGATAAATTCCATCAGCCAAGTAATACCTAGTTCCGTTGACCATATAAGGTGCTCTTGGGGCATTATCAGCAAGAATGTTGTCGAATAACGGAGAGTTATCTAAAACATTAATATCGTTATTTGCCCCGCCATCCCAAAAAATGCATGCCAGATCCATAAATCTTGAGAGCAGCGAACTGGCATAATTGTTGGGTATTTTTATCACCCCTAGCAAAATGCGCTGCCAAGCCAGACAATTTTTCCATTCGAGTGCATACAATCATACTCACAGCATTCCCGGGAAAACCATGTTTTTCTTCATGTTGTTGATAAATTTTTTGAATGTCGGCCCATGTTGATTTTCTTAAATACTCCCGTAAACAAATCCATAATACATTTGTTAAAATTATCAAGACATACATTTGAAGTACTCGCACCCATTTGCAAGTATTCATCAAATGCATCGGGGTAGTCTTGTCGCGCCAATTGGTATGGCGGACGTCACTTCATTAAACACTTATCTCATTCGACCACAAGCATCGGGTGTTTGCCTAAATTAATTTAAATGATCTGGAATATTATTGGAAGTATAAGATTCAATACCTTCACTTATTTGCAGGAATAGTTTCCGGCTCATACGAAATCTTCTACGAAAATTCCGGTTTGAATACTTACCACCTTGTGAAATAATAATGGATTCTTGTGACATTCTCTGCAAATCACGTTCACGATATATATGGATACGAGCGACTAGGATGTTGAGATTCAATACCTTCTTCTTCCAACGAAGGTGATACTGTCGCTTGAACGCCATAAATTGGAAGTCTTCTTGGTCTTCTGCTGCGACCAAGACAGAGGAATATCACCAAATTCATTTGGATCCATTGTGAACGATTCTTGAATTATGAAAGTGTTAGAGGAAGTATATAAAGTGTGAGAGGAAGTGTGAAAAAAATGGAGTTTTAATTGGGTATTTATAGTGGTAAAAAAATGTTTTTGTTTTGTTTTGTTTTTTTTTAAACTAGCCGTTAGGGGGTTTTACGTAATTTTTTTTAAAAATATAACGTTAGAGGGGCTAGTTTTGTCACATTTTCGATTTTTTTTCTTGCCCTTAACGGGCGTTAAGGAGCCAACGCCCCCCCTCCAACGGCGTTATTTCTCATGCCCTCCAACGGACTAACGCCTCCAACGGCGTTATAGCGTGATGAATGGACATGCTCTAAAGAGTGTTGACTGACACATTTTTATTTTTGATCCGCACATTATAATTATTATAATTTTAAAAGCAGCATATGATAAACGTACAATTGTTTAAAGCACAGTTCGGAGTATGCAAATCATTAGCCTTGCATAAAGGATCTGACTATTCCCATTTAATACCTCTCATCCCACATTTAACTATTTTCACCCTTCTTTCATTACAACACAATTTTTATTAGTTTATGTTCCGCATTTTTTTTTATTTTAATACTTCTGACTTGTTAAATTTTTTATTTTATGTTCCTTTGTTTTATAATAAAAATATTATTAAGTTTTTTTTTACAAAAAATAAAAAGCTAAGGGGGTATTACCTGTATAAGAAGGAAGGGGGAGGTGTGACCGCCTGAAACTTCTAGGTCATTCTCAAAACAATTCGTTTCACAATTTCATCATTTATCGTAAACTAGGTTTCGTGTGTTCCAAATTAATGCTTAATGGTTTAGCCGAATGTGATCATATCATCGAACATTTCATATAGACTAAGTTTAGTCTACATTTCATTAACATCATTTGCATCATGTTAGTTCATTCATGACATTGCATTTCACCTTAAACGCGTAAATTTCATATTAAATAAACGTTATCGCGTGAGTTATTATTTTGAATATTTAACCCGCTACTTTCAAAAATGATCCCGATATATTTTTATACTTACATTTAGTTTATAAAACTATATTTTGAGTTTACCTAGTGTTTTAAATTTATTTCGTATATAAATTGTTAAATTTATATTATTGCGACGTTTTTCTTAAAAACTACACGATAATTATATTATCACTCAAATTGTGCAAGAAATATATTTTTCCAATTTTTATGATCTTAATATATTTTACTTTGGTCAATTAAAATTTATTTGATGCTAAAACTACTTTAAATACACAAGTTACAAACTATTCTTACTTAAATCCCTTTTACTTACACTTTATATACACATTTTATACACATGCATAATAAATAAAAAAAAAGATATTTTGAGAGACAATTGTCCCCAAAGCCCTATGGGGTTAGCATTTATGGTTGGTAAAAATTTTCAACAAATATAGATCTATACTCTTTGTAAGATTTCACTCATTCCATCTCAAATTATTTCAAGGTCAAGTAGTGTTTTCTCTCTTTTGTTCCTCTCTCAAGAACCGGCCATCATAGGTGTTTAGCAAGGAATCATCAAAAATTTTACAAGATCAAGTTTTACAATCTAGATTACACTCTTATTAAGGTTTTGAAATAAAAACCTAGGGTGTTTAGGTTAAACCTTTGTTCTTTGCACCTCATCATAGTTTACTTGTAAGCATATCATTTACATTTTTCATTTTTCTTTATCATTTCATATTTATTTCTTCATATTTTGTGCAAGCATGCAAGACTTGTGTATATTTATACCATTTTTACATTGATTTTTAGAGTTTAATATATAAAGGTCATCCTATAATTATTCCCTTGTTATATTTTGGTCTTGATGATGTTTAGGAACCCATGACACCCTAAGAAGGTGTATGGTAGGATTAGTATAGCTTTGGAGTTGATTTGAAGGGATTGGAATAGGTTTAGTACGAGAAAAACTATTTTAAACAAGTATAAAAGTGGTCTGATCTTGTTTTGAATTTCTGGAAAATCCGACAGTAGACATGAGTTTTTGGCCTAGATAATTAGAAAATATACTTTAAAACGAATCCGTGGCGGCTTGAACGGATTAAAACGGAGTTATAACGAAGAAGTTATGAATTTTTCAAGTTTGGCGAATATACATTTTACGAAAATTCAGCAACTATTTTAGTTTTGTGCAGTCAAAACGAGTCTTAAGCTTTATAAATTATTTCGACATCAAAAATATATTAGTATACTTTGATCTGACTAAGGACATATAATCGTAGAAAGCGGATTTGAAACGACAAGATATACGTTTTCATAAAATTGCCGTAACTATTATTTTTAGAAAAACTATATTAATTTTTACGAGACAAGTGTTACGGTAACTAAAACAACCATATTGAAGGCTGTTTTTAACGATGATGTAGAACTTTTTGTAACGAGATGTCTTCTAATAAAATCGAGATCACCAAGCATATTTTTCAAAACGACCAACCGTTTGTATAGTGGAGTTGTAATAAATTATATACGGTTTGTTTAAACTTCCAAACTCACTTTTAAACCACATTTAGACAAAATCACCATCTTTAACCTCTATTATCTTTATGTTCGGACCCTATGACGAAAACTCCTGTACTAAAACTTCTAGATTTTGATACAAGCTTTCCAAAACCGTCGAGTTCGTTTCTAACAATCGGCGTACACCATTTTACGACTAGTTTTTCGAAGCCATTTTTGTCACTTTCATGAAAATTCCGACGACATTATTTTACGACGAAAAGTTAAAATTTCACTATAAATCATTAAGAAACTATTGTAGGATGACATTTTGACGTAAATACTTGTAAAGTAATTTAAGAATGGTCAAGACGTCAAAAGAGTATTTTTCGACGATAAGTTTTATTTTCAAAACTCACAAATGGTATAAATAACATACGAAATGCATGCATAACATTACATCATGACTTATTGTATATCACATCATCCATAATAGGTCACGGTTAGAGGTTGCGCCTCATTTCAGTGTATCCACTTTTGCCATCGCATTATTGTCCAAGTGAGTTTCATAGCCCCATTTTCAATTGTTTTATACTACTTTTGGGGGAGATACATGCTCATCAACTTTTATGACATTCATGTCTATTTGCAAACTATGTGTTTATCTGAATTGAATGTTTAGTCATATCCTATATCATAAATCATGGCAATGTCTTGGGATTATCATTGAAATGAATGTCTTGGGATTATCATTGGTCGAATGTCTTGGGATTATCATTGAGAATTTGAATGTCTTGGGATTATTATTGAGCTAAATGTGGGAACATCATTAGTTGAATGTCTTGGGATTTTCATTGAACTATTGATACATTAAGTCATGCACTATAATGTGAATTCATTTGGCATCATGCACTTGAACATAAACTATATACATTTCGGCAGTGGGTTGTGAACACCAGGGTTGCAAGTTTTGTATGGGCGGAACTTGGGCCGAGTGGATTTACAATGCCTTTTCTGCATAAACGATTTTGAAAGGCTTTACATTTCAACACAAACTCTATGAACTCACTCAACCTTTGTGTTGACACTTTTTAGCATGTTTTATCTCGGGTATCTAAGGCATTCACTTCATGGCATGCATTTGGACACATCATGGAGTCGCGATGACAACGCGTCTCACTTGGTTTTGGCACTTTAAAACATCGTTTGAATTGTAACAAACTTATTTCCCCACAAGTTGATTTTCATTTGGGACCTACTTTGTAAACTCTGATTATTTTATTAAATCAAACGATTTATTTTCCAAACGACTTTAGGTCGCTTCATATAACTGATTGTGATGCTATGACGTCAATCCCGAGGAATTCCATTCGTACAAAGAGTAATTTGGGGGTGTGACAGGAGGTGATACAAATATATCATCCCTTGCATAAATTGCATTTTTACTTTTGAAAACTTTATTAAAAATTATTTTACCGCGTAGAATGTGTTAAACCAAAAACCTTGATAGATCTTGGAGCACTCGTAGTTCGTTAGTAATGTTTATGTAATCACAAACACACTAAAAGACAGTCTCTATAACTTGTATTCAAGCGGAAATTAAACACAAGAACAAACACAAATAACTAAGAAATCTTTGATCCTCTATGGATCTTTTAATAATACTAAAACTTTGTTTTTCAACTCGTACATCATTCATACTATTATGTTCTTTTTATAGACAAGGAACCTAACCGCTTCCCAAGAATATAAAAATAAACTAAATAAGATATACATTATCACTTCCTAATAAAGCTCATGCATATGCTAACTAACTATATATCTGGAAGATATCTATCTCCGAGAAACAAACTGAGTTTATATTACTTGTGAGAAACTCTTCTTCAGTAATCCATGTACTTTAACGATTCCTTCAAATTATTTTCATTGAGAATTCCTACTTTGCATAATTCCCAACAATCCTCCCTAAACTGGAATTTGACTAGGTTAAGTTCCAGTTTCTTGATAGATCTTTAACACAGCAAATCGAGAGGATTGTACTCGAACACCAACAGCAAAGAACCATAACAACTACATCTCTATAATGATAAACCTTTAAATCGCCAGATCTTTGCAGCAACAAATGACAAAATGTACATCAAAACATATTAGTTTCATACTATTCTCATCACATCCAAGTGTGTTAACTCCTGTGAGAGGTGAATCATTGAAAATAATGAATTTGATGTTTCTTTACCAATAGCCATTACTACTGGAGTAGCTATATGTTTGAGTTCAAAAACTATGGTACACTGATAACCATCTGATTTACTAGCAAATCAACAACTATGAACGGATTTGACATGTCTTTACCTGTAGCCGTTTGCTCAGGACTAGTCAATTCTTTGGTAGAAAGAATCCCTTGTGAATTGAGTACCAAATATGGTATTCCATTGCCTTTACCACAAGCCATATACTTGTGGGCTAGCCAATTCTTGGATTCCAAAAAGGAATAAACCATGGTGAATTGATGACCATACAACCCTAAGCAATTAAGCATGGGTGAGTTGCAAACCCTATGATTTTGAGCAAACCATTACAGCTATCAACAGATTTGATGTGTCTTTACCAAAGCTGTACCCTTTGGACTAGCCAACTCTTTGACATACACAAGGCACATCTGGTGAGGTGATAACCATGAACATAAAAATGTACAACAAAGCTGCAAGAAAAGTTAGACAAACAAACATATACATAGTTTTTTTTTTTTTTTTTTTTAACTAAGAATAAAACAAATAAATAAAGAAAACAAATAATACATATAATACAAGATAAACCAAGATACCAAAATCAAGAAGATGTTTGATGTTGCTGAAGTTGAGTCTTAATCAATCCAATCAATTGTTCAGCATGTAACATATCATTTCCAACTGGATCAGGAGGAACTTCCAACTTTGTTCTAAGCATGCTTCTCATTAAGTTCACAGACAAAGGATAAATCTTATCAGAGAACATACACACAGTCATCCCATTCTGTGTCTCCACCACATGCACACAGGGAAGAGGATAAAATCTCCAAGTCTCAACTTTCCACTTATGTGAATATTTCCAAATTGAATAGCCACACCATTTGGAGATTGAGAGTCAAACATAAATTGAAGATCACCAACAAGTATAAAACGAGAACCACGTGGTGAATGATTCTCATAATGCTTTGTGACAAGGCCATTGAGTGTAATCAAATCTTTCCTATCCACCATATGAAGTATATCCTTCAAGAAGTTAAACTGCATAGAGTATTATCAACATAAAGATGGTGTTCATTTGTCCATCATCAAAGTCCAATAGTCAACACACCATGAGACCCTCAGAAAAGCATCAGCAGATCCTCTTTAATGAAAGTTGAATCAGCCTTTAAATCCAAAACCTATCTCTGAGAGACTTATGAATCCAAGAGGTGTATGTCCCATCTGTTCTCACAGAATCTCTGCAGAGTAATGTGTCTCCTTTTGACATCCTTTTCTTCCTCTACGGTATATAAATCTCCATAGAGACAGAAGATGGTACCTTCTCGATTCATCGAGAGACATCTTTGTGAGGAATGGAAGAAGTAGAAGTAGAAATTGAACAGACACCACGCTAAAGCATACATTTTTTCAAGCAACTCTGGCTCTCTTAGCTTTAGTCTGGCGCTTGTTCATTTTCCTAACCATTTCGGCTCCTTCTTTATCGATGGGGTGCAACAGGATGAATAGGATCAGCCATATCCTTTGAATCCAGAGATGGATTAGACACACTAGGTAATGCTTCAGAAGAAACAACAAGAGGTTCAGCAAAATGACCTCTTTCAGTAGATGCCTCAACAGACACAGCATGAGAACTCATCTTTGGTGTAACATCATCAAAAGAATCCACAATCTCAACTTGCTTGGTTCTCTTTGCCTTTGGAGCATCTGCACTATCAGCAATCCTCTTCAAGTTAGAAGGTGGTGTAATCTGCTTCATAATTCTATTGTACATATTGAGTAAGACATCATCGGATAAAGCCCACTTGCTTCATTGTCAAACCAGATTGATAGAAGCTAGAACTTTGATTATACACCGATCCTCATATACTTTTCTTCGAGCTTGGGTTGGTGGTCTTTCACTTTTAGCTTTAGCTTTACGTGCAGAAATGGCTTTTCTTTGTGCAGTGCAGCTTGCTTCCTTGTTGGCCAAGAGCAATCATTTGTGCGACA
>OU343220.1:327564405-327616494 GCA_910596185.1 Chrysanthemum makinoi | reverse complement strand
TCGAGAAGATGGAAATGGCCCCATAAAGTCAATACCCTGCATGTCAAAGATCTCACAAACTCTGAATGGCATTTTGTGGCATTTCATTTCTAGAGATATTTCGACGTTGACAAGCGCCACAAGCTTGACAAAATCGCGGAGCATCCTTGTAAATTGCGGCCAATAAAACCCGGAATCAAACACCTTTTGGCGGTGTAATTTGGACTATGATGGCCCCGGTGGGTCCAGCATGGCAAGCTTTGAGAATGTCAAGAGCTTCTTGTCCATAAACACACCGGGATGACTTGATCCAAGCACGATTTTTGAATAAGGGTCGTCCCAAGTAATGTTTTACATCCTTGAAGAATTTGTTCTTCTTGGTCGACATATCCCTTTCACTATAGGTTACCCGCATGGTAATTTGGCGTAAATAGAAACCATGGGGTAGAAGAGTTTCCACAAAGAAACCCGATTGAAGTTTCGAGAGAAATGTTTCATTTATTTCTTCTCAAAACATCTTGGTGAGGGTTCTCTAATGACAGATGATCACAGCTAGGTTCTCACCTTTTTATCAACGATAATGATATCAAATTTCTAGAAGGAGGAACCCAACGGAAAGCAATCTGCTTTGCATCTTGTTTTGCAAGAGATATTTGAGGCCGAGTGATCCGTGATACACTACATTTGGTCAGATTAAGTATGGCCGAAACTTCTCAAATGCATACACCACGGCTAATAATTCTTTTTCTGTGGTAGTGTAATGAGTTGAGCTTCAGCCATATTCTTACTACAGAAATGTAATAGGCCTCTGAATGCTATTTCATCGTTGCTCCTAAGACTTAACATAGCAAAATCACTTGCATCGACATGAGCTCAAAAGGCAAGTCCTACCGAGCACCGAGAATGGTGCTTCAGCAGCTTTTTCTTTAATGATTCAAAAGCTTTGATGCACTCCAGTGAGAAGATAAAAAAGAGCATCCTTTCAAGAAGTGATAGCCGGTCGCGATTTGAGAAATCTTGTATGAATCTGCGATAGAAACCGGCATGACTAAAACTCCTAATACCTTGACTAGTAGATGAGGCGCTTTAGCAATAACATCGATTTTGCTCTATCACCTCAATCCATTTTTTGAAATTTTATGGCCAAGGACTACCTTCTTTGACCATAAATGGCTCTTCCCAATTTAGACAAAGATTGGTGTCTTCATGAAGCATTTTTTCAAATGGGAGAGACATGTTTGAAATGAATCCCCAATGACCAAGAAGTCATCCATAAACACCTCCATTGTTTCCCCGATCATGTCGTGGAATATGGCCATCATACATCGTTGGAACGTGCAGGAGCATTACATACAAAAGGCATACCGTCCGTAGGCAAAAGTTCCGTATGGGTGTGAATGTAGTATTTTCATCCTTGGATCAATGGGGATCTAGAAACCTCGAGAAACCATCAAGGAAACAATAGTATTCATTCCTCAATCTCTTCAAGCATTTGGTCCATGAAGGGTAGAGAAAAATGGTCTTTACGGGTGGCGTCATTCAACTTACGATAGTCAATGCAAACACGCCATCCGTACCAATCGAGTTGGAATTAACTCGTTATCTTCATTCAGACAACCGCTATGCCACCCTTTAGGAACACAATGAATCTAACCAAGGACTATCCGAGATTGGGTAAATCAATCCCTGATCAAGAAGTTTGATGACCTCCTCGTTTGATAACATCATGGATTTTTGGATTTACTCTTCTCTCGATGTTGAACTGCCGGCTTGAAGTCATCCTCCATCAAGATTTGTGAGTACAAAATTCAGGTTGATACCCTTAATGTCGAGTTTTCCAAGCAATTGCTTGCTTGTGTGACTTCAAGATCTTTATGAGAGCAGAATTTTCATCTTTACTCAAATCTCGAGCAATAATGACAAAAATTTATCATCACCTTCAAGAAATGCATACTCGAGATGTTCCATGCTCAACCTCAGAAATTCTTCTCAACCAACTTGATTTCTAAGTTCGACGGAGGGAGGATGATGATGATGGATCATCATTAAGAAACTTCTCAATGAGAAGTATGTCCCCCTCAATGTTGATGGGAGCGCGATCAATTTCCCATGGAACGTAATCACTAGACAAGTAAGCTTCAATCTCTTCCAGATGAAGTCACTTTCCTCAAGTGATGGTAAGGAGTGTAATTGGCGATGATGGGTTGACATGAATGAGATTATCACTCGAAGAATTATGATCATAACCAAGAACTTCTTGAGAATACTCTTCAGAAGCAACATCAATGATATATTCATTCGTTAACCGAATTCAGAATCATAGTTTGCGGAGTACCTCGAAGTTTGATCAAGGTTAAAGGTAACAGCTTCATTACCAACACGTAATGTGATTTCTTGCTCAAATACATCAATGAGAGCACGGCCCGTTTCTCGAATCCTCGACCAACAATGAGAGGAACCCGATGGATCGCATCAAAATCAACAACCACGGTCACTGAAAATGGAACTTTCCTACTTTCACAAATACGTCATCAGCAATGCCAAGAGGACGGGATATTGTACGATCTGCAAGCTCGAGAGTCATGCATGTAGTAGGTTCCGAAGAGAAAGTTTCTTCCATAATGAATAAGGCATCGTTGATGCTTGCACTCAAGATCCGCAAAGCATTCAACCATTCCCGAAATACACAAGTAAGAGAAATCTTCCGTGATCTCCAAGCTTTTCCGGAGCTTCTTGGATAATCTGCGAGCGTTAAGAGAGTTTTAGCCATTTCAAATGACTTTTCCTTGTTGCTTTACATGTGTTTGAGAGTTGATGCAAACTTGGGCATCAGCATGATAGCATCCGCAAAGCTTATGTCAAAATGTAGTTCTTGGAAAATTTGAAAAATTTTGTCCATTTGATGACTGGCTTTTTCGCGAAGCTTTTGCCATTCATTGATGGGTAAGGAATAGAAGTTTCGGATTGGTATTCAAGGAGCTGGTGGTTCAAAACAACTCCTGGATTAGACTTGCTGGACAACTTGAGGTTGGACATCATTGGTTCCTCTGTTATTAACAGGAAGTTCCTTGTCCTTTGTCGCTCGTACTTTCCACCACCTGAGAGAAGAAGAAGTAGCAGAATAGCGGTCCATTGTATGAAACACCACTTGATAGCCTTTGCATCTTCCCTCAGTTAGCGATCGTGTTGCTCGAAGTTTTCCGAGCCCGAGGGTTGATCATTTAAAGACTTTTGAGATCGACTGACTGACCAACAACCTGTTCATTTCATCTTGGATTTCATGAATTGCTTCAATAACTCATCGATGATGGTAATGGAGGAACTGGAGGGAAATTGTGGGTCTGATGTTTTGATTATGACCTTGTTGTTGAAAATTCCCTGATTAGGATTCATTTCCATGAAATTGATTCCCTCGATTGAAATTGTTTTGATTAAGGTTCCTTGATGTTGGAAACCTTGATTGGGTCCAGGATAGAAATTACCTTGGTTTTGATAACCTTGGTTCATTCTAGGTTGGTTTTGATTTCAGCTCTCGCTATGTTAGGATTTTGGTTAAACCGGTGGTGCCCTCATAAGTATTAGCACGGTAGTTTGTCATATTTGAGACGGTATTGATTACCTCCTTGATTTGAAGTACCGGCTATAGCATTGGCTTCAACGGACTACCATCGGTGGCGCATACCAGTATGCATGAGGACCACCACACGTAACACAAACTTCAACTTTCTTCACTTCACCATGTGATGGTGTTTGAGTGAAAGTGACTTTCTTTTGATTAGCAAGAACCAAAGCCTGAACAATATCCGTGAGTTTGTCAATCTTAGCATCGGTGCTAGATGTACTCACGGGAGATGGAGAAGGGTCCGCATTAGACTGAACTGATATGTCTTTGCGCGAAAGAACGGAACTGGACTTGTTTTCAATGATTTGCAAGGCTTTTTCGTTTTGCTCAGAAATTACCTCCGCGGAGGCATTCAAAGAGTCTTGGTCACTTGTTCCACCATTGTAGAAAGTATCCATTTGCATTAACTCGTAAAACCATGATGTGGACACTTTGCGGAGTAAATTCTTGCACGATCCACGCCTCCCCGAATGATTCATCAAATCTCCGAGAAAATTCCTCATTATCTCACTTAAGACTTGTAGTTAGGGATGGAGGATAGAATTCGTTAACAAACTTGGTAACTAGATCCTCCCATGTCTCAATGGAACGAGGGGTTGTTTCTCAAGCCAATTCCGCTTGTCCTCTAGAGAAATGGGAACAAGAAGCTTAATGGCTTCATGACATTCTTGTATTGATGGTAGATGATATTTGTTAAACCATCGAATAGGTGCATGAGGATCATCCCGCTCAAAACCATAAAATTGGCTTTGGGTTACCGCATTAAGCAAACCGGTTGTGAGCTCAAAGTATCGCCCACAATGGTGGGACAACAATGGCATCTCCATAACCCTCGATGGTGCTTAGAAGCTCATTCATCGGCTTGTCTTCTACCATTACGACAAGGGTGGTGGTGGTGGTAGACGCTCACCACGGCTGGGAGCGTAACGCCCTCACGCCTGACGGAATATTTGCAAGCTGAAAAGTGTACTTGTAGAACTGGAAGAACGAGTGCGATGCACTGGCATAAAAATCGGTTTTTAAAACAAATGCGAGGCAAAATGACAAGTGAACTTAAACCAATAATCACAAATGAAATGGCTTTTTTGAAAAAGGTACACCAAATCACAAGGACACAAAGGCAAGTTTTTAAATCAAGTTGTTCGGGAACTTATATGGTCACACCCCCGTTAGTAGGTGTATCACTTGATTGGCGGTGGTTGATTTTTATATATTAAGTACCACTGAAAAGACGTAGGTAATGATTTGTGCTGATGGTTTAAAACTTTTGGACAATATTTTGGTATCGTCTCGCTTAACCAAATCGTGATTTTTAAGAATCACCTAAAAGAAACACAAGCTAGAAAACGCACATTGTTTTGTTGTTTTATATATTTTGTTGTTAACACTTTTAGGAAAAGTGTTAATGAACTTTTTGATTTATATAACTTTACGAAACCTGTTACAAACGATGGTATATGTGCAAGTATCGGTCTAAAACCTGCGAAAACACGCTATAAATCCCCAGCAAGGCACAAAATTTGATTGGTGCTAAACCGCCAAGTTATCTCACAAGCTAGCCACTGAATGGCTAACCGTAAGAAACTTAAAACAGCTCAAACACTAATATTAAGATCGAGGAATATAGTGGACTGGTCGTTAAGTCCATACGGAGGATGAATTGGTGTTTCACACGCATGATGTCTAATAATCACTAAGGATAGTGATCAGAAGGATTTTGTTATTTATATCTAAAGAAAAGATTAATAAATTACATGACTTAAAGCAAATTAAAAGAAATTAAAAGTTAAAATATATTAAATAAACGCTTATCACTATTTTACAATGATGTTTTTTCTTGATTTATAAAATAAATGACTTAAATAAACTAATTTAACTAAAAAATTAAACTTAAATTACCTAAAACGAACTTTAAAATGAAAACTACGTTATTTATAAAATTAACAAGTTGCAAAACGTAAAATTTGTGAAATAAAAGTCCTACAAGTGTAAAAAACAATTTTTCTTACGAATTATATGAAAATAATATTTTAGAAAAAGATTTATATTTTTAGACTTTTATATTTTTGTTATGAATTAAATATTAATTTAGACTAATTAAATGTTTAAAAATACTAAAACTATTGAGAAAAATCAAACTTTTTATAAAAAATACTTTATACTAATACAAAGTTAAGAAAAATACAAAACATGAAAAAGCTAGATTAAATAAGTTAGAAAGCTAATAAAGCTCGATAAGCTTATTTGAAACAAAAGTGGGTATATATTAAATATTGCGGAAAACTGAAAAAGACCCAGGCGAGTGGTGTGTGTGTGGTGAGTCGGGTGGCAGTGGTTCGAATCCCAACACCCGCTTTTGCAAACTTTTTATTTTGAATTTTCTTTTGAAACTTATTAAGCTAATGATTTTAAGCAACTTTTATTAACTACAACTTTTATGAAAATGACTAATAAGCTCGATTTGAGCTTATTATTCCAAATGGAGCTGATTTGGAAATAAGTAAAAGATTAAGCCAAAATGGTTTTATTAATATAAAGGAAAACTTGGAAAAAAGCTAGATAACTTAAAATAAGCTAAAATGACAACTGAACAAGCTCAATGATTTATAAATAAGCACTAAATAAGCTAAATAAGCATAAACTTAACTCGGCTTGCACAGACACTCTTGTTTTTACTAGGCACCTTTAGGCTTATTTTTAAGCACTGAGATAAGCTAGAAACTTAAAACAAAAACTGGATTAACTAGTTGACCAAAGCTTTTCAAAAGCTAAAGTACTCAATGTTGTCATTCCACTAGAGAGCTTTTGGTGAGCTTATAAAAATTGAAAACCATTGATTTATTACTCATATACCGAAAGTGTTTTGACAAACAAAGCTAAGGCACCTATTCAAATAAGCTACAAAGTGGAAACAAGTTGATTGAGAGTCACAGCAGCTTCTCAAAAGCTGTTGCACCGCTAAAGTTAACTTAAAAGCCTGTGTGAGCTTGTGAAAGTAGATGGCTCATGGTGCACTGTGGGACTATTTTGACTTTTTATTAAACCCAGAAATGACTTTTGTGAGATTTGAATGATCCTAGGCTACTTAATTTGTTATATTAAGCTAATATGAGACTAATTTTAGCTAGATAAACAACTTTTAAGCTAGTATGTATGATTATGTATTCTAAATTCCAACAGTTAACAAGCAATACAAGATTAAACTTGATTTTGACTTTTTAACTAATGAGAACTGGTTTTTATTACTTGATTGAGCTATTATGACCTATTGGAACATGTAACAATAACAAGTAACAACTACAATAACCTCTATTACAGCAATAAGGCAACTAAACAACACTTAAAAAATCTGTTTTAAAGATTTTCAAAGAGTTACACAGATTAGGACCAAGAAATTGATTTAAGATTTAATGTTATCACTTAATAGGACTAATGAAGCATTAAACAACCATAACAACAACATAAAACTGAAAATTGACAATTAAGCTATTATAACCTAAAATAAGAATTTTTTAGTTACTACAAATTTTAAAAAACAAGCAACTAGTTTTATTGTTTATATTTACTCAAATAAAATCATAAACATAGGCTAATTAACAACTTAAACAAAGTGAACCAAAATGGAATAACAAGCTTACAAGATGATTTCAAGTGAAAGATGAGAACCAAGGACTGAGAACATATCCTATAGCCTCCCAAGAAGCTCTAATACAATAAGCAATCCAAAAATCACCGCTCACTTTTAATCTTCATTACCATTGATTTTTGAATTTCAAGCTATTTTTGAGTATTTTTGTGATTTTTTAGTTTTTGATTCTAAACTGGTTTTTAAAGTCTCTAAAAGCTTTAATAAGCTTTCTAGGAGCTTATGTGATCTATTTCAGTCCAAAACAACAACTAACAACAACATTTAATTAACATGAGATTTTGAACATGGAAATTTTGCATAAACTTAAAACTTGTATTAAAACTCTAAATTGATGATTGAAAAATAGTTATTGTACACTAAATACTTGAAATACAGAGCTTGAAAGTTAAAACTTACACTGGAATTTAAATTTTAACTAAAACGACTTAGAAAATTAAAGATTACACTAGATACATTTCACAATGCCTCTCTTCTCTTCTTTATAGACTTTTTGAGACTCCCACATGCTTCTGATCATATCCCATCAACAATCTCAACCATTGAATGAGTCAAACTCATCCTATCCGCTTAAACCATTTTGGCGCCAAAATTGAGACTAAGGATTGGGAAAAGTTCTGCAGAATTAAAGAAGCTAGGTGTTGTGGAGCGAGGGGACGCATTAGATAGTAGGTATGGGTCGGGATGATTTGGAAAGCAAAAGCGCTTTTGTGTGTGTAACAAAGTAGGCTAATGGTGGGAAGCATTAACGTAGCTGTGGCTAACTCATGAGGTGGAGGGATGAGAGTGAGTAGTAAGGGAAAGGAAAGGGAGTGGAACCGTGGTGAAACCACCGTTTTGGTTTAACAAAGGAAGAGGAGATGCTACAAAGGACGCGGTTTTATTTTATTTAAATTTTGGGTCGTTGGATAATTGGTTCTTTGGTTGATATCAAATGGTCCGTTTTATAGATTAATACACAAGGACCATAGTTGTAATTTGGTGAAACCTGAAGGGTGAATTTGACAAGTTACCAAGGTTATCACAAGGGTCAATCCTGCAAATAATGGTTAGTACAAGGACTAAATTTGCATAAAGTTCCATTTTTATAAGTCCAGGACCAAACTCCAACTTTGATATTCTAGGGACTAAACTTGTAATTTTTCCAAAGTTTACCATAAGGACCAATTTTGTCATTTATGAATAGTACAAGGTTAATATTTGATAATTTTCATTTTTTAAATTAACCAAGGACCATTATTGACATTTTTCAAACTTGAGGGACCTTTTCTGCCATTTGCCCAAAGATTCATTCAAGGACTATTTTTGACAACTTAGAATATTTCAGGACATTGAATGATATTTTACAAGTTTTTGAATTACCGTGGACTATTTTTGACAATTTTAAACTGGGGACTAAACCGCCAATTATGCAAACTTGATAATGCTTTTCACCGATTTTGATATTTTTTTTGCATTTAAAACACATAAAACACTTGTTTGTGATATTTTCATCATTTTGATGCATTTCAGTGTTTTCGATGTTTTTGCAGTCAGACAAGATAAAAATGATGAGTATTTAGACACTCATCATATGGCGAAGGGGATTTAATTACCATAAAATCCATCTAGGCTGTCGCAAAGTGTTCTTTATTGCCCACACTCACTAGTAGGCGATTTTCCCTATAGGCCATATCTTTTCCTAGAAACCAGCTACGACCGGCTTAACTGATCGCGTATCTCGCACCGCAGCAATAAAAACAGTTCGTACATTATGCTGCAGATGCTCCTCCATTAACGCATGCGGTGGATATCAGACTTCCCGCATTGATTTCAATGGTGACTCTACCACGTGTTGTCCGCTAAGTGGGGAAAGAGATTTCACTTCCACGGAAAATTTTGGCGACCTCTCGCCTAGTTACTCGCCGCCATATCATCATGATGGTGTCGACCTTGTCCTTGGGTGCCTCTTTCTTGTTCCAACTCTTCTGTCTATCCTTTCCTTCCTTGATGTTCTTGACCAAATGGTCCAATCTTCCTTCTTTCACCGTTTATCAATGAGTCGGCGTAGTTGGACGCATTCATTGGTGGTGTGGCCCTTCTGTATGATAGTCACACAGATCCACTCCCCACGCGTCGATCCTCTAGGTGCGATTGGGGTGGGGTCTTGGAAAGCCCTGCTTGCAAATATTTCCTTGAGTCTTGTCGCGGGGTATACTGTCATTATCCTACCCACTGCCGCGGGTAGTTCTTGTTACTGCTAGCTACCCGATCATTGATTGTCTCCCGTGTTGTTCTCGCGACCGATAGTTTGAGTAGCTTTTCTTGCTATCACGCTGACGGCTTCTCCTGGACGAAGGACCTTGTCCGCTTCATCAATTCATCAAGGTTTGGGGATCTTTGTCACCTTTTGATGAGCTGGGTTATTGATCCCGTTCATGAACCCCGAGATTTTCAAAGACTTGGCATGCCTTAACTCATACACTCATCTTTGAAGCTGCCTATATGCGCTTGTGATTCCCTAGTTGTTTTACCCTGGCGAAGTTCAAAGGGTTTTAGCAACTTATTCCGCTGAGTGAAGTTTAGGCGGAACGCCTCCTCAACTCTTCAAAGCCATCAATGCTTCTGCAAGGAAGCTTACCAACCGCCGCGCGTTTCCCACTAGGTGGAATTGAACATGTGGCACCCACCTGTTGTGGCGCCAGCTTTCAATAGTGGCGACTGATCAAAAATTTTAGGTGATCATCAGACTGTCCCATCATAGGTTTTGATTATTGGCATGGCGCCTTTATCTTGTCTTCTCTGAAGTTACTGATACGCTGAGTAAATGCATCCACTTTTGGCCACCGGAAGAGACAGTCTTCTCTCCTCCCGGTCACGTTATTTCCTCCTAGACTTCAAGGTCCGCCGCATCCTCGTTGTCCGAGGAATTACCGAGATGATGCTCTTCGGCGTTTTCATACCGACCGGCCCCTCGAATCACACTTGAGGGGCTTTCACTTGGGAGTACCGTCACCAAGTCCGCCCTGATTCTCTGCTACCAAGCTCGGCTTGGACATTGGTACTGCTCATCCTCCTCGATTCCTTCCAGATGTTGCGAAGTTAATTGTCTCATCATCCTTAACTCTCCTCCAATTGTTAAACACCTGGTCAAGGTCCTCTCCTTCTGGATGCGCGGGGAGATACCTCTATACCCGAAATCGAGTCGGGCGTGCAGACTCGACTTGACCTCTTTTTGCTTCCTCTTGCATGAGAGTATCCAAGGCTTTAGTTTGAGAGACAAAATTACTAGGCTCTAGTTCCGCACACCCTTCTAGAACAGGGGTATCTGTTTCACCACTATATCCTTGTTTTTATCGGCAAAGGCCGTGCTTTTGTGAAGTTAGCTTCTAGCAACCATTGGTAGAGTGGTGAAGGAGCGCATGGATCTTGCCTGGTGGTTGTAGTACTGTTGATCTCGCAGAACGCTGCTAAATCACTCAAACCCGCCACTGTGGAATGGCAGACCGAACGCCTTAAAACCGCTCAAGCACAAATGCAATTTAAGATCAGGAGAATATAGTGTATTCCTGGGTCGTTAAGTCCCACGGAGGATGAATTGGTGTTTAAACAACTTCAGATGATAGAATGATCACTAAGGATAGTGATCAGTAAGGTTTTTTGCTGGATAATTACCTAAAGAAAAGTTCTACAAATTACAGCGACTTAAATGAAAATATTAATACCAGAGAGTAAAAAGTTAAAAAATATTAAATAAACGCCTCCACTATTTTTCAATGAGTTTTTGTGATTTATGAAATACAAATATGCGTAAATAAACTATCTTTAACTATTAAAATTAACTTAATTATTAAAAACGGAGTTAAAATGAAACGACAGCGTACGGTTAACAAATTACGCTTGGAGCGCAAGCAAAAAAAACTGTAAAATTATGAAAATAAAAGGCATACGAGTGTAAAACTAATTTTTTTACGACTATATGATAAAAGGAACTTCTTTAGAAAAAGATTTAGATTTTGCTTTTATATTTGTATATGACTTAATTACTATTTAAAACACTAATTAATTGATTAAATAAATATTTTAAAAACTTAGAAAAATTCTCAACTTTTTACAGAAAAATATCGTAATATAATACAGATTACTAAAAATATAAAATGAAAAAAAGCTACTTGGGATAAGCATAGAAAAGCTTAAATACTCGTTTAAGCGTAAAATGAAAAACGTGGATAAGAGCAAGAGATATGTCGGTAAGGTTTGAACGATAAGACCCAAGGGCGCCAATGGTCACCAGGTACACCACTTATCACCTTCACAAAAGGGGAGGTCTCAGGTTCGAGCCTGCCACCCACCCTTTTGCCAACTATTTTTTTTTTCGATTTATTTTTTACAAATTGTTAAGACCATGAAGATAAGCACTTTTATAAATTGTGACTTTTAACAAATACCACTGATAAGCACTTGAATAAGCTCAAAATCACAACAGTGGACAAAGAAAAATGAAATAAGCTCAAGTTTTTAAGTTAAAATGGCTATAAGCTATGAAATAAGCTAAAGATAAACTAAAATAAGCTAAGTGACTTAAAATAAGCTAATTATATCAACTGAATAAGCACAAAGACTAGAGATAAGCACTTAATAAGCACAAATAAGCTAAAATCACACCGTTACACAGGGTACTATTGAATTACTAGGTACTTTATAAGCTACTTTTAAGCTATGTAATAAGCTAAAAATTGGAAACCAACTTTGGATTTGACAAGATCATAAGTTAGGCTTTCCAAAAAGCTAAAAGTACAAAGATTAGCTTATACTAATGAGCTTTAAGAAGCTCTTGAAAAATGATCAACTCTGACAACTGATACATTTAGACAAAATGGACGATTTGAAATCAATAAGCGACCAACCTAAACAAAAGCTAGAAATTGAAAAGTTAAACTTGTAACCTTTAAATGGCTAGGTTAGCTACACAAAACACTAAAACTCACAAGCTGAGATTCATCAATAAGCTCTGTGAGAGCTTATTAAACTGGGTAGCTCACTGGTGCACAGGGGAGGTTTTCAGTTAAAGGGTCCAAAAGAAGCTACAAAATAAGCTATCTATGAGCTAATTTTATAAAACCTAGTATTTTTATATTTTTATTTAGCAGTTAAATATTATTTTCCAAAAAGGAATTAAGCTAAAACCTAGTATTAAACATACAATAAAATTCTAAGTTTTATTCAAAAACACTATTGAGAAATTTGACTATTGATAAAAATAAACTAGTTTGACTTTTATGAATTTATAATGATCCTAGATGACTGAATTGGTTGTAATAAGCTACAATAAGACTGAATTAGGCTAAGTTATCAAGATTAAAGATACTGTGATAAGTTTGATACTCTAACTCCTAACAGTGAGCTTATGAGGTGAGATTAAAAGAGAGTATGACTTTTTAACCCAAAAGAGTACTGGTTTTCTGGTTTCTATGAGTATTTAGGTACTAGTGAGACACAAAACTACAACAAGCAACAACACATATGATCTTTAATACAAAAACACAGGGAAAACAAACACCCTTTTATGAGACTGTTCTTGTGTTTTTCAAAGAGTTTCAAAGATTAAATCCAAACAACGGATACGACCATAAATAATCATTTAATAAGACTAAATGAACAATAAATAACAGTCATAACAACATTAAACTAGGAATTGACAAATATGCTCTATTGACTTGGAAAATGAGATTCTTGCAAACTACTAATTTAAAAGAACAAACAACTGCTTTTATAGTTTATTTTAACTTAACTATAGCTAATAAACATTCAACACAAGAGATATAGCTTAAAAACTATTAAACAGTAAAAAGCAACAAATGAGCTAAAGGCTTACAAATGCTTCCCAACTGAAAACTGAGAACAATGACCAAGTAGAACTTCCTATAGAACCTCCACAGGTTCACTAACCCATTCCCATCCAAAAACCAGACTGCATCAGCTTGTTTGCACCATATCCATGGATTTTTGATTTTTAACTATTTTCTTGGTAATTTTTGGTATTTTTCTATTTTGAAGCTAACCAATTTAAATGATTTTAAAGCTTAAATAAGTTATTATAAGCTTAAATAAACTTACTGAGCTTAGAACCACAACAATAAACAACTTAAACCAATATTTGAGATTTTGCTCAAAAATTTGCATAAATTGTATACTTGCATAAAACTTAAAATTGAGACTGGAAATATGTTTGATATACACTGGAATGAGATTACAAATAACTTGAAACTTTAAACATAAGCTGGAAAACTTAAAGAAATTAAACGACATACAAAAATATAAAAATTACTCTAGATAGTTTTCCAATGACTCCTTTGCCTCTTTATGCATCGTTGAGCTCACACGTGTCCTTAGAGCGATCCCACCTCTTATCTGACCAATGGTTGAGTAAGAGTGTTTTAGCCATTTTCCATTTTGGCGGGAAGTGGTTATTTCAACCTGTGGGTTCTGAAAACTAGCACTAGGGGGGCGGGGCATTAATTGTGGGGGGTTGAGTGGGAAGGTAATGATGATGGAGGTGGAAAAGGTGATGGGATGGAGCAGGTGATGTTGCAGGCAACAGCTGGGGAAGAAGAAGCATGTGGTGGCGGGTTTTTGAGAGTGTTTGACTTGGGGGTTCAAAAAGGAAAAGACAGGGATCAAAGGTATAAGTGACAGGGTCAAATGGGTTTTGACAAGTTTAGCTTAGGTTATTATGACAAGGACTAGATTTGCACTTTCTGAAATCTAAAGGACCAATCCTGTAATTTTCCAAACTTTGTCACAAGGACGAAATGACAAACTCCATTAGTACAAGGACTAGACTTGACAATTTCAATTTCTCAAAGGACCAAACTTGACAATTTTCAAAGTTCAGGGACTAAAGTTGTAATTTTGTAATTTTAAGTCTCAAGGACCAATTTTGACAACTTAGGAATCCCTAGGGACTTAAAATGACATTTTTCTTTATTTAGTTTTACCAGGATGTTTTTGACAACTTTTGAAACTGGGGGGACTAAAACGCCAATTATGCAAACTTTATACGCTTTTCACCAGATTGACATTTTGCATTTAAAACACATAAAACACTGATTTGTGATATTTTGATCATTTTGATATGTTTCTGAGTGTTTTCAGATGTTTTTGCAGTTTAATTTGTACAAAAATGATGAGTATTTACACACTCATCAATCCCCCACACTAAGATATTGCTAGTCCCTAGCAATGTTTTGAGAAAATTAATGGATTTCATCTCTTTACCAAAAGCCATTACTTCTGGAGTAGCCAAATGTTTCAGTTCAAGTAAGAACCTTGGTACACCGATAACCATCTGATGTATTGGCAAATCATAAACCATATAACGGATTTGATGTGTCTTTACCAGAAGCCGTTGGCTCTGGACTAGCCAACTCTTAGATAAATTATCAATATTATCTTTGGTGAGCTGATTACCAATTATGGTTTTCCACTGCCTTTACCACAAGCCATAAACTTGCGGGCTAGCCAACTCTTCACTTTTAGGATATGGTGAGCTGAATACCATACAATTTTGGCAAATTGCAAGCGTCAAGGATTTGAGATATCTTACCAAGAGCCGTTTGCTCTGGATTAGCCAATCCTTTGGTTTATTAGACAAGGCGATGATAACCAAATGAGTAAGTGTAAAACTTACTCCAAAAAAAAATTGGCCAAAAACGGGGAATTAGGTAGATAATATATGAAAATGGAGATTCCATCCCCCACACTAGAAATGAATATTGCCCTCCCTCAATATTCAAAGTACCGCGGGTATGCCGAGACAAAGAGCGTAAAAGGGAAATACTACGACATTTTTTTTTTTTTTTTTTTTTTTTATTTATACAACAACATCACCTCCCCCCCCACACAGGGTGGGTGTGGAAAATAGAAAGAAGTCTGAAATATGGGTGAAAACCCATATGGCATGCTACTGTTTTTGATTACCGAGTCGCTAGCTTGACTCGCCCCCGAATTCATTGGTTCATGGGGAAAGTTTGTAGATCCGGGACAATCACAGGAGGAATGTCCTCTCCAAAGTAATGCTTCAACCGATGACCATTCACTTAAATTTTGGACCATGGTCGAGATAACTCGATGGTGCCATAAGGATAAACCTTAGTGATAGTAAATGGACCGAACAGCGGGACTTAAGCTTTCCCGAGAAAATCTTCAATCTTAAAAAGAAGGACTCGATCACCAACGTTGAAAACGCGGTTCTTGATTTTGGAGTCATGAATCTTCTTTGTCTTTTCTTTATAGATCAAAGAGTTCTCGTATGCTTGATCACGGAGTTCATTTAATTCATTCATTTGAACTTTCCGGTGATCACCAGCTGTCTGAATATCGGAGTTGGCATGTTTCAAGGCCCAGTATGCCTTGTGCTCAAGCTCAACCGGTAGATGACACGCCTTCCCGTACACCAGCTTGTATGGAGTGCACCCGATGGGTTTTTTGTAAGCTGTACGGAAGGCCCAGAGTGCGTCATCTAGCTTATCCGACCAAGAGGCACGGTTTTCGCCAACCGTCCTCTCTAGAATTCTTTTAATCCCTCGGTTGGAAACTTCCACTTGCCCACGTTTGGGGGTGGGTGTACGCAGGAGAAAGACGGTGAGTTACACAATACTTCTGCATGACTCTTTCAAACTGGTCATTGCAGAAATGCGTACCACGATCACGGATTATGGCTCGTGGAGTTCCAAACCTAGCAAACGAGGATTTTAAGAATTTCACTACAACTCGGGCATCGTTGGTAGGCAAAGCCTTAGCTTCAACCCATTTTGACAAGTAGTCAACGGCCACGAGGATGTACTTATTTCCGCGAGAAGAAGAATGGCCCATAAAGTCAATGCCCAAGATGTCAAAGATCTCACACACTTGAATGGCGTTTTGTGGCATTTCATTCCTTTGTGAGATATTCCCGTGACGTTGACAAGCGTCACAGGCTTTGACGAATTCATGGGCATCCTTGTAGATTGTGGGCCAATAGAATCCGGAATCAAACACCTTCTTGGCGGTGTAGTTGGGGCTATGATGTCCCCCAGAGGTCAGCATGGCAAGCCTTGAAAATGTTAATAGCTTCCTGACCATATACACATCGCCGGATGACTTGATCCGCGCAAATTTTGAACAAGAAAGGGTCGTCCCAGAAGTAATGTTTAACATCTTTGAAGAATTTGTTCTTCTGTTGGGACGACATCCCTTTCACTATGAAGTTACCCGCATGGTAATTTGCAAGTCAAGGCAAACCATGGGGTAAAAGAGTCTCCACGAAAAGAAACCGCATTGAGTGTCTCGAGAGGAAATGTTTCATTTATTTCCTTTTCTCAAACACATCCCGGTGAGGGTTCTCTAATCGGGACAGATGATCGGCAGCTAGGTTCTCGGCTCCTTTTTTTATCACGTATAATGATATCAAATTCCTGGAGGAGGAGAACCCAACGGAGCAATCTCGGCTTTGCATCTTGTTTTGCAAAGAGATATTTAAGAGCCGAGTGATCCGTATACACTACGCATTTGGTCAAGATGAGGTATGGCCGAAATTTCTCAAATGCATACACCACAGCTAATAGTTCTTTTTCTGTAGTGGTGTAATGGGTTTGAGCTTCAGTCATAGTCTTACTTGCGTAGTGTATAGGCTGAAAATGCTTTGTTTTTCGTTGCTAAGAGCGCACCGATAGCAAAATCACTTGCATCGCACATGAGCTCAAAGGGTAAATCCCACGGGGTAAACTAGAATGGGTGCTTCCGTAAGCCTTTTTCTTCAGTGTTTCAAAAGCTTCGACGACTCGGGAGAGAGAAGATAAAAGGATCTTCTTTTTCAAGAAGATGGGTCATAGGCCGAGCGATTTTGGAAAAATCCTGTATGAATCTGCGATAAAACCCGGCATGACAAAGGAAACTCCTAATACCTTTGACGGTAGTGGGATGAGGCAATTTAGCAATAACATCAACTTTTGCTCTATCTACCTCAATCCCATTTTTGAAATCTTATGGCCAAGGACTATGCCTTCTTTGACCATAAAGTGGCTTTTCTCCCAGTTTAGACATAGATTGGTGTCTTCACACCTTTTAAGCATTTTGTCTAAGTGGGAGAGACAAGTCTGAAATGAATCCCCGATGACTGAGAAGTCATCCATAAACACCTCCATTGTTTCCCCGATCATGTCGTGGAATATGGCCATCATACAGCGTTGGAACATGCCGGGAGCGCTACATAAGCCAAAAGGAATACGTTTGTAGGCAAAAGTTCCGTATGGGCAGGTGAATGTGGTCTTCTCTTGATCCCGTGGATCAATGGGGATCTGAAAATAACCCGAGAAACCATCAAGGAAACAATAGTATTAGCTCCTGCTAATCTCTCAAGCATTGGGTCCATGAAGGGTAGAGGAAAATGGTCTTTACGGGTGGCGTCATTCAACTTACGATAGTCAATACACACACGCCATCCGGTAACCAATCGAGTTGGAATTAACTCGTTTTCTTCATTCGTGACAACAGTTATGCCACCCTTTTAGGAACACAGGAATGGTCGGGCTAACCAAGGACTATCTCGAGATAGGGTAAATCAATCTTGCATCAAGAAGTTTGATAACCTCTTGTTTGATAACATCATGGATTTTTGAATTCACCCTTCTCTGATGTTGAACTGCTGGTTTGAAGTCATCCTCCATCAAGATTTTGTGAGTACAAAATTCAGGATTGATACCCTTAATGTCGGAGAGTTTCCAAGCAATTGCTTGCTTATGTGACTTCAAGACCTTTATGAGAGCAGTCTTTTCATCTTTACTCAAATCTCGAGCAATAATGATAGGTAATTTATCATCACCCTCAAGAAATGCATACTCGAGATGAGGTGGTAAGTCCTTAAGTTCGACTTCGGAAATTCTTCGCTTCTCAACTGACTTGACTTCCTTGTTATGAAGTTCAACCGGGAGGGAGTGGAGGAGAAGTGTCCTGATTTAACAACTTCTCAAGAATAAGAATATCTCCTTCCGGATTAATCTCATGGTGATTAATCTCTTCAGGAATTGCATCACTAGTGTGAGGGGTTGATGAGTGATCATCTTTAAGCATTTTCTCAATGAGAAGTATGTCCCCTTCGATGTCAATTGGAGCGTGATCAATTTCCCATGGAACAAAATCACTAGCCAAGTATGCTTCAATATCTTCCAAGATGAAGTCGCTTCCCTCAAACGGGTGGAGAGAAGGAGTAAATTGGCTATGATAGGTTGAGAAGATGTGGTGGGATTTCCACTCACGTAATTATGAGAATAACCCAGAAACTTCTTGAGTACTCTTGAAGCAACATCAATGATATCGATTCGGTTAACCAACTCGAATCATAGTTTGCAGAGTACCTCGAAGTTTGATCAAGGTTAAAAGTGACAGCTTCATTACCAACACGTAATGTGATTTCTTGCTCAAATACATCAATGAGAGCACGGCCTGTTCTCAGGAATCCTCTTCCAACAATGAGAGGAACCCGTGGATCAGCATCGAAATCAACAACTACAAAGTCACCTGGAAAATGGAACTTTCCTACTTTCACAAATACGTCCTCGGCAATTCCAAGAGGACGGAATATTGTACGATCTGCAAGCTCGAGAGTCATGCATGTAGGAGTAAGATCCGGAAGAGAAAGTTTCTTCCATACTTGAATAAGGCATCAGGTTAATGCTTGCACCAAGATCTGCTAAGGCAAAGCATTCAACCATTCCTGGAAATACACAAGGCAAGAGGAACTTTCCAGGATCTCCAAGCTTCTCGAAAGCTTCTTCAAGATTACTGCAGAGCAGTTCGTTGAGAGGAGTTTTAGCCATTTAAAACAGCTTTTCCTTGTTGCTTAACATGTGTTTGAGAGTTGATGCAAACTTGGGCATCAACATGATAGCATCCGCGCAGCTTATGTCAAAATGAAGTTCTTGGAAAATTTGAAAGAATTTTTCCATTTGATGACCTCTTTCGCGCGGAGCTTTGCTCATGTAAACGTGATGGGTAAGGAATAGAAGATTTGGATTTTTCAATGGGAGCTACAGGGGGTTCAAAAACAACTCCTGGATTGGATTTTGGTTTCTGGACAACCCGAGGATGGACATTGTTGGTACTTCCGTTATTAGTAGGAAGTTCCTTGTCCTTTGTCGCCTCAGGTTCACTTTCCACTACCTTCGAGAGAGAAGAAGAAGAGGTAGTAGGAATAGCGGGTCCATCATATGAAGTTCCACTTCGGTTGTGATCGCCTTGCATCGCCCCTGGATTAGCGATCGTGTAGCTAGGTAGAGTACCTGAGCCCGAGGGTCGATCATTTAAAGACTTCTTTAATTCAGCGATCTGACCACCAACAACCTGCTTTGTCTCCTCTTGAGTCTTCATGAATTGCTTTAAAAGCTCATGAGATGTTGACACGGAGGTGGTGGAGGGACAATTTGAGGCGTATGTTCGGTTATAGCCGAATTCCCTTGATTAGGTTCATATTCCCCGAAATTGATTCCCTCGATTATAAGTGTTTTGATTAAGATTTCCTTGTTGTTGGAAACCTTGGTTGGGTCCGGAATAGAAATTACCTTGGTTTTGATAACCTTGGTTCATTCTTTGTTGGTTCTGATTCCGGTTAGGATTCTGGTTGAAACCGGGTGGTGCCTGATAAGTGTTAGCTCGGTAGTTTGGTTCATTCTGAGGACGGTATTGATTACCTCCTTGATTTGAAGTACCGGCTATAGCATTAGCTTCAAAAGGACTACCATCGGTGGCAGTACAGTTGTAGTATGCATGAGGACCACCACAAGTAACACAAACTTCAACTTTCTTCACTTCACCATATGATGGTGCTTGTGTGAAAGTGACTTTCTTTTGGTTAGCAAGAACCAAAGCCTGTACAATATCTGTGAGTTTGTCAATCTTAGCATCGGTGCTAGATGTACTCACGGAAGATGAAGTAGAAGGTCCAGCCTTAGAGAGATTGATATGTCTTGCTCGGAAAGGGCGGACACAGGACTTGTTTTCAATGATTTGCAAGGCTTCTTTTGTGGTCTTGCTCAGAAATTACCTCCCGCGGAGGCATTTAGAGAGTCTTGATCACCTTGGTGTAGACCATTGTAGAAAGTATCCATTTGCATTAACTCGGTAAAACCATGATGCGGACACTTGAGCAAGTCTTTGTAACGATCCCATGCCTGCCCGAATGATTCATCAAATCTTTGAGAGAATTTCATTATCTCATTCTTAAGACTTGTAGTTCGGGATGGAGGATAGAATTCGTTCACAAACTTTGTGACTAAATCTTCCCATGTCTCAATGGAACGAGGGGGTTGTTTCTCAAGCCAATTCCGGGCTTGTCCCTCTAGAGAAATGGGAACAGAAGAAGCTTGATAGCTTCATGTGGGACATTCTTGTACTTGATGGTAGATGCAATCTTGTTAAACCATCGAATGTGTGCATGAGGATCATCCCGCTCAAAACCATAGAATGGCTTTGGGTTACCGATTAAGTAACCCGGTTTTGAGCTCAAAAGTATCACCACGATGGTGGGACAACAATGGCATCTCCGTAACCCTCAATGGGTGCTTGGAGAAGCTCATTCATCGAGCTTGTCTTCGCCATCACGGCAGGTGGTGGTGGTGGTAGACGTTCCTCGATCACAGCTGAAGGAGCGTAACGTCCTCACGTCTACGAGGAATCTTGCCAAGCTCAGAAAGTGGACTTGTAGAGCTGGAAGAACGAGTGCGCATGCACTAAGTTTAAAAATCAGTTTTCAAAACAAATGAGGCAAAACACAAGTGAACTTAACCAATAATCACAAATGAAATGGCTTCTTTGAAAAAGGTACACCAAATCACAAGTGACACAAAGGCAAGTTTTAAATCGGATGTTCGGGAACTTATTATGGTCGCACCCCAGTTAGGTAGTGCACTGCCTTGATTTGCGGTGGTTGATTTTTATGTATATTAAGTACCACCTGAAAAGACGTAGGTATGATTTGTGCGATGGGTTTAAAACTTTTTTGGACAATATTTTTGGTATCGTCTCGTTTAACCAAATCGTATCTCTTTAAGAATCACCTTAAAAGAAACAAGTCGAAAAATTCGTTACGATTGTTTTGTTGTTTTATATTTTGTTTGGTGTTTTAACACTTTAGGAAAAGTGTTAATGAACTTTTTGATTTTTATTAACTTTACAAAACTTTTACAAACTGTGGTATATGTGCAAGTACGGTTCCGAAAATGCTAAAAACACGCTACAGCCCCCCGGCAGCGGCGCCAAATTTGATCTGCATGAAGCAGTCAAGCTAAATCACTCAAACCTGCCACTTGTGAATGGCGAATCGTAATCAGCTTAAAACTGCTCAAGCACAAATGCAATTTAGATCAGAGGAATATAGTGTATTCCTGGGTCGTTAAGTCCTACGGAGGATGAATTGGTGTTTAAACAACTTCAGATGATAGAATGATCACTAAGGATAGTGATCAGTAAGGTTTTTGCTGGATAATTACCTAAAGAAAAGTTCTACAAATTACAGCGACTTAAATGCAAATTAAAAGAGATTAAAAAGTTAAAAAATATTAAATAAACGCTATCACTATTTTTACAATGATGTTTTTGTGATTTTATGAAATAAAATATCTTAAATAAACTATCTTAACTAAAACGTAACCTTAAATTATCTAAAAACGTAGTTTAAAATGAAAACGAGCGTTACGTTTAAAAATTACGCTGGAGCGAAGCAAAACGTAAAATTTATGAAATAAAAGGCCTACGAATGTAAAACTAATTTTTTACTTACTATATGATAAAAGAAATTTTTAGAAAAAAGATTTATATTTTTTTGACTTTTATATTTTTTATTATGATTTAATTACTATAAAACACTAATTAATTGATTAAAAATATTAAAACTAATTAGAAAAATCTCAACTTTTTACAGAAAATACTTAATACTAATACAGATTTGATAAAAATACTAAACTAGAAAAAGCTACTTTGGATAAGCTAGAAATAAGCTTAAATACTCGTTTAAGCTTAAAATGAAAAACGTGTATAAGAGATATGTCGTGTAAGGTTTTAACGAGAAAGACCCAAGGGCTTAATGGTTACAGGTACACCACTTATCACCTTCACAAAGGGAGGTCTCGAGGGTTCGAGCCTGCCTACCCCCTTTTTGCCAACTATTTTTTTTTTCGATTTTTCTTTTTACAAACTTGTTAAGACCATGAAGATAAGCACTTTTTATAATTGTGACTTTTAACAAATACCACTGATAAGCACTGAATAAGCCCAAAAAATCACAACAGTGGCAAGAAAAATGAAATAAGCCCAAGTTTTTAAGTTAAAATGGCTATAAGCTATGAAATAAGCTAAAGATAAACTAAAATAAGCTAAGTGACTTAAAATAAGCTAATTATATCAACTGAATAAGCACAAAGACTAGAGATAAGCACTTAATAAGCACAAATAAGCTAAAACTCACCTTTATTACAGGGTCGTTGAATTACTAGGTATTTTATAAGCTACTTTTAAGCTATGTAATAAGCTAAAAATTGGAAACCAACTTTGGATTTGACAAGATCACCAGTTAGGCTTTCCAAAAAGCTAAAGTACAAAGATTAGCTTATACTAATGAGCTTTTAAGAAGCTCTTGAAAAACTGATCAACTCTGACCAACTGATACATTTAGACAAAATGGACAGATTTGAAATCAATAAGCAGACCAACTAAACAAGCTAGAAATTGAAAAGTTAAACTTGTAACCTTTAAATGGCTAGGTTAGCTACACAAAACACTAAAACTCACAAGCTGAGATTCATCAATAAGCTCTGAGAGCTTATTAAACCGGTAGCTCACTGGTGCACCTGGGAGGTTTCAGTTAAAGGGTCCAAAAGAAGCTACAAAATAAGCTATCTATGAGCTAATTTTATTAAAGCTAGTATTTTTGTATTTTTATTAAGCAACTAAATATTATTTTCCCTAAAGGAATTAAGCTAAAACCTAGTATTAAACATACAATAAAATTCTAAGTTTTATTCAAAAACAGCTATTTGAGAAATTTGACTTTTGATAAAAATAAACTAGTTTGACTTTTATGAATTTATAATGATCCTAGATGACTGAATTAGTTGTAATAAGCTACAATAAGACTGAATTAGGCTAAGTTATCAAGATTAAAGCTCTTTTGTGATAAGTTTGATACTCTAACTCCTAACAGTGAGCTTATGAGGTGAGATTAAAAGAGAGTATGACTTTTTAACCCAAAAGAGTACTGGTTTTCTGGTTTCTATGAGTATTTAGGTACTAGTGAGACACAAAACTACAACAAGCAACAACACATATGATCTTTAATACAGTAAACACAGTGAAAACAAACACCCTTTTATGAGACTGTTCTTGTGTTTTTTAAAGAGTTTCAAAGATTAAATCCAAACAACTGATTACAGACCATATATAATCATTTAATAAGACTAAATGAACAATAAATAACAGTCATAACAACATTAAACTAGGAATTGACAAATATGCTCTATTGACTGTGAAAATGAGATTCTTGCAAACTACTAATTTAAAAGAACAAACAACTGCTTTTATAGTTTATTTTAACTTAACTATAGCTAATAAACATTCAAACACAGAGATATAAGCTTAAAAACTATTAAACGGTAAAAAGCAACAAATGAGCTAAAGGCTTACAAATGCTTCCCAACTGAAAACTGAGAACAATGACCAAGTAGAACTTCCTATAGAACCTCCACAGGTTCACTAACCCATTCCCATCCAAAAACCAGACTGCATCAGCTTGTTTGCACCATATCCATGGATTTTTGATTTTTAACTATTTTCTTGGTAATTTTTGGTATTTTTCTATTTTGAAGCTAAACTGAATTATAAATGATTTTAAAAGCTTAAATAAGTTATTATAAGCTTAAATAAACTCTTGAGCTTAGAACCACAACAATAAACAACTTAAACCAATATTTGAGATTTTGCTCAAAAATTTGCATAAATTGTATACTTGCATAAAACTTAAAATTGAGACTGGAAATATGTTTGATATACACTGGAATGAGATTACAAATAACTTGAAACTTTAAACATAAGCTGGAAAACTTAAAGAAATTAAAACGACATACAAAATATAAAAATTACTCTAGATAGCTTTTCCAATGACTCCTTTGCCTCTTTTATGCATCAGTTGAGCTCACACGTGTCCTTAGAGCAGATCCCACCTCTTATCCTGACCAATGGTTGAGTAATGAGTGTTTTAGCCATTTTTCCATTTTGGCGGGAAGTGGTTATTTCAACCTGTGGGGTTCTGAAAGCTAGCACTAGGGGGGGGGTGGCATTAATTGTGGGGGGTTGAGTGGGAAGGTAATGATGATGGAGGTGGAAAAGGTGATGGGATGGAGCAGGTGATGTTGCTGTGGCAAATGGGGAAGAAGAAGCATGTGGTGGCGGGTTTTTGAGAGTGTTTGACTTGGGGGTTCAAAAAGGAAAAGACAGGGATCAAAGGTATAAGTGACAGGGTCAAATGGGTTTTGACAAGTTTAGCTTAGGTTATTATGACAAGGACTAGATTTGCACTTTCTAAATCGAAGGACCAATCCTGTAATTTTCCAAACTTTGTCACAAGGACTGAAATTGACAAACTCCATTAGTACAAGGACTAGACTTGACAATTTCAATTTCTCAAAGGACCAAACTTGACAATTTTCAAAGTTCAGGGACTAAAGTTGTAATTTTGTAATTTTAAGTCTCAAGGACCAATTTTGACAACTTAGGAATCCCTAGGGACTTAAAATGATATTTTTCTTTATTTAGTTTTACCAGGGACTGTTTTTGACAACTTTGAAACTTGGGGACTAAAGCGCCAATTATGCAAACTTTATACGTTTTTCACCGATTTTGACATTTTGCATTTAAAACACATAAAACACTGATTTGTGATATTTTGATCATTTTGATGTGTTTCCGAGTGTTTTCGATGTTTTTTGCGATCTAATTTGTACAAAATGATGAGTATTTACACACTCATCAGTTGTCCTCGAAATGCGTGGTTCCACGGAGGAAGACCAAGTCTTGGCCTGATCCCTGGTTTTTAGCAACACTGGTTGTCCCAGAAGTCTGCTTAGAAGCTGATCCGCTGTGCAGCTTCTTTCCCGTAAGGTCTGTTCGCGATCGCTGATTTCCGTGCTTCGTCATTCTAGTTCTTAGTTCTTAGTGATGGGTCCCACGGATGGCGCCACTTGTTGATATAAAAGTTGGGCTTCCTTGTTTGGGGTTCTGGCTCTCGTACCAACTGAGTCTTGATTCTTGAGACATGCGCACTAAGTATCAAAACACCGTTAGGCTACCGTGGGATTGTCTCCCACGATTATCCTCCGGCGTGAGAGTAAGTAATCGGTTTTAGGGTTAAAGGAGAGTTAGGGTTTAGATTGTACCTTTAACGAGTGATAGGGTTCCCTTTATATACACACGAAATCCTTGTGGATTTCGTGTTCCCCAACCTTCGGCGTATCCCGCCTAAGTCGGTTGGTAAACAATTATCTCCAAAGATAGGAGATATCCGATATCGTATTCCATAAATAACATTGGACTTGGGCTTTCGTGAGCCCAAACCGTTATTGGATTGGCCCATTCGTAATGGGCTTGTTAGTAGCGGTCGTTGGGCGGGTTCGTAACCCGAATATAGACTATCGTCATCGGAGTGTGATTATTGCAACAAGAATCGTTCTTTTGACTTGGTTTAGTAGGATATTGCTATTACCATTCATGAGGTTTATTTTTTATATCACAAAAATATCTATAGCGTTGTGTCGACCAGCTATTCGTAGCGATCATTTTCAAGTATGCTCGGGATTTTAGATTATTCCACACTTCTCTTGGATAATCTAGGAAGACTTTAGAATATATTAGAAAGTGTTGGAAATGGTAGGAAGCTCTAGAATGTCTTGGAAGGACTAGAACCTTATGGAGATTCTAGACTTCTCATGGAAGCATGTAGAACTTGTACATAGAAGTAGTATAAATAGGGGGAGGCCTCATTTGTTCAAGGCATCCAAGAAGTTCTCTTGTAATCAAAAACTTGTAAAGCTCTCTAGTAATACAAAGTGGTCTTTACATCCCACTTGTTCCTCTCTTTGAAGTTTACTTTCGTTGCATACATCGTTGAGTGTTCGAGCAAGGCTGAGCTTAGTCGAGACTAAGTGCCGCACGGGAGACCTTGTAGAGACAAGTCCGTGACAAGTGGTATCAGAGCGAGCGTTGATTCAAGGCGATGGCAAACGAGACCGATAAGATTGGTGCTAGTGGAAGTGTGATCGTTGACGAGAGGCAAGGTCGCGATGACAAGCGTCAAGACCCAAAGAAGAGAGGAGCGTCTAAGGACGTTATGTCGAGCTTGGATAAGAGATTGGCGGGTGTTGAGACATCCGTGTCGGAGTTGAAGACCCAAGTTGAGGGCTTGGAAGGTTTAGACTCGGACTTTTCGACCATGAAGGATGACTTTAGGGTCGTCCTCAATAATCTTAGTGGCGACTTTAAACGCGAGATCCATGATTTAAAGGAGATGCTCATGGGTGAGATCTCCAACATTCATAAGACCATCGAAGACTTGCAAGCCGATGTAGTGCTGTGCAAGCGATCCATGGCTAACGGAGGTGGCAACGCTAATCATAATGCTCTGAAGATTGATGTTCCAAAACCATCACCGTTCGTGGGAAAGCGGGAAGCTAGGGCGGTTGATGATTTTTTATGGGAGATGGAGCAATACTTGGAGGGCGTCAACATCACGGATGATGACACCAAGATCAAGATGGCGACCCGATACTTGAAGGATACGCGCATTATGGTGGAGACGTCAATATGGAGATATCGAACGAGGTACGTGTACTATCGATACTTGGGCTGATTTTGTTCTTTGAACTTAAGAAGCAATTTTATCCGGAGAATGCTAAGAACGAAGCAAAGAGTCGGCCGTAGAACTTAAGCATTCGGAACAATCCGGATTATGTTAAGGATTTTACTACACTAACCTTGGAGATTACGGATCTTTCCGACCAAGACTCTCTCTTTTATTTCCTCGATGGTTTACAAGGATGGGCTAAGACGGAGTTAGAAAGACGTGGAGTTCAAGACCTTGCTACGGCTATCGCCCAAGCCAAGACCTTGATCGACTTTAGTACGAGGAGGGAAGCGTCTAAGCCGAGGGATCGAAAGGTGAACCATGAGAAAGGTGGGGGAGAGAAAGTCGCTCAAGCAAAGCACGATAATACACATAAACCACCAACCGGAAAGAATAAAGACGTAAAGACGGCCTTCAAGAGTGGTGGATGCTTCATATGTGATGGACCTCATAGAGCTCGAGATTGCCCTAAGAAAGCAAGCCTTAACGGAATGATGGTTCATGAGGACGAAGGCCCAAGTGATGGCGGATGCATGAGCTCGATGAGGATCTTGAATGCAATCAAGGCCAAGACGGAGGTACCGAAAGTTGTAGGGAAAGGATTGCAATTTGTGGAAGCAACCATCAATGGAACCAAGGTACGTGCTTTAGTAGATTCCGGTGCCACTCATAATTTCGTGTCGGTTGATGTAGCCAAACGACTAAGGATTAGCGCTACGAAAGGGAGTGGAACGTTTAAGCCGGTAAACTCGAAGGCCAAGCCAATGGAAGGAGTGGCCAAGGACGTTCGGGCGAAGATTGGAGAATGGGAAGGGACGATTGACTTGTCGGTGGTCCCGATGGACGATTTCGATGTGGTTCTTGGGTTAGAGTTCCTTGATAAGGTACGAGCTTTCCCTATGCCATTTGCGAAGGTACGAGCATGGTGAGCACGGAGCGGGATTCTAAGTGTGGAACGAAGACCCTTTCGGCCATGCAATTCAAGAAAGGCTACAACAAGAGCGAACCTTGCTACTTGGCGGTAACAAGGCTAGAAACATATGGCAAGTCAGAAAATGTAGAGGTACCGAAGGAGATCAAGCGGGTACTTGATGAGTTCAAGGATGTGATGCCCAAGGAGTTGCCCAAGAGACTACCACCTAGGAGGGAGGTGGATCATACCATCGAGTTGGAACCGGGTTCCAAGCCACCCGCCAAAGCCCCTTACCGAATGCCACCACCCGAGTTGGAGGAGTTGCGTAAACAACTCAAGGATATATTAGATGCGGGCTATGTTCGACCTTCGAAAGCCCCATATGGTGCGCCGGTGCTATTTCAAAGGAAAAAGGACGGATCCTTGCGGATGTGCATAGACTACCGGGCACTTAATAAGGTAACGATTAAGAACAAGTACCCTATTCCTCTTATTGCGGATTTGTTTGATCAACTTGGAAAGGCGAGATACTTCTCCAAGTTAGACTTGAGATCGGGTTACTACCAAGTACGGATAGCGGAGCGAAGCTAAGACGGCGTGTGTCACGAGGTATGGTTCTTACGAGTTCTTAGTAATGCCTTTTGGCTTGACTAATGCTCCCGCTACTTTTTGCACCCTTATGAATAAGTTATTCCACCCGTTCCTTGATAAATTCGTGGTGGTATACTTGGACGATATTGTTGTTTATAGTCATACCTTGGAGGAGCATGTCTCTCATTTGAAACAGGTGTTCCAAGTGTTACGAGACAATGAACTTTATGTAAAGTTGGAGAAATGCTCTTTCGCCCAAGATGAAGTCGAGTTCTTGGGACACAAGATCAAAGACGGTGGGCTAATGATGGACGGTGCAAAGGTAAAAGCTATCCAAGAATGGGAACCGCCAACCAAGGTGACGGAGTTGAGATCTTTCCTTGGGTTGGTAAACTATTATCGAAGGTTTATCAAGGGGTACTCGGCAATAGCATCTCCCTTGACGGACCTATTGAAGAAGAACAAAGCTTGGAGTTGGGACGAGAAGTGCCAAGCGGCGTCGAGAATCGAAGAAGGCGATTATGGAAGAACGGTGTTGAGACTACCGGGGCGTGACTATGCCCTTCGAGTTGCACACGGATGCGTCGGACTTTGCTATTGGAGGAGTTCTAATGCAAGAAGGACACCCGATCGCATTCGAGAGTCGGAAGCTAAATGAAACGGAAAGGAAGTATACCGTGCAAGAGAAAGAAATGACGGCGATCATCCATTGCTTACGGACTTGGAGGCATTATTTGTTGGGTTCGAGATTCGTGATCAAGACGGACAACGTTGCTACGAGTTACTTCCAAACCAAAAGAAGTTAAGTCCTAAGAAAGCTCGGTGGCAAGACTTCCTAGCCGAGTTCGACTACCATTTGGAGTACAAGCCGGGGAAGGCTAATGTGGTAGCCGACGCATTAAGTCGCAAAGCGGAGTTTGCGGCGATCACCCAAGCACAATTCTTCCTCCAAGACCGAATCAAGGAAGGATTGGAACATGATCCTTTTGCCAAGAAGCTCATGGCCCTAGCAAGAGATGGGAAGACTCGAAGATTTTGGCTTAAAGGAGACATGTTGTTCACAAAAGGAGATCGGCTTTACGTACCTAAGTGGGGTGATCTTAGGCGTACAATCTTGAAGGAGTGTCATGATTCGAGGTGGGCCGGTCATCCAGGGATCAAGAGGACGTTGGCATTGGTTGAAGGCACTTATTATTGGCCAAGGATGGAGGACGATGTCAAGACATTCGTGCGAACGTGCCTTATTTGCCAACAAGACAAGATAGAGCAAAAGAAATCCGGAGGACTGTTGGAGCCTCTACCGACGCCCAAAGGACCATGGGAGAGTGTTTCCATGGACTTTATCACATGCTTGCCGAAGTCGGAAGGATGTGGGAGTATTATAGTGGTGGTCGACCGATTCTCGAAGTATGGAACTTTCATTGCCGCACCACCCGATGTCACAGCGGACGATACGACTAAGCTTTTCTTTAGGAATGTGGTGAAGTATTGGGGAGTGCCACATGTGATCGTTAGCGATAGAGATCCTAGATTCACGGGGCGCTTTTGGACCGAGTTGTTCAAAATCATGGGGACGGATTTGAACTTCTCTACGAGTTTCCATCCCCAAACGGACGGGCAAACGGAGAGGGTGAACGCATTATTGGAGCTCTATCTTCGGCACTACGTAAGTGCCAACCAGCATGATTGGGCTAAACTCCTTGACGTTGCTCAATTCTCGTACAACATGCAAAGGAGTGAAGCCACAGGAAAGAGTCCTTTTGAGTTGGTCACGGGGCGCCAACCATTGACTCCGAATGCCTTAGCCGCATCATACGAAGGGACTAGCCCGACCGCTTACAAAACAATGAAGGAATGGCACGAGCAAGCGGACTTGGCACGGGCTTCGTTGGACAAAGCGGCTAAAAAGATGAAGAAGTGGGCGGATGAGAAAAGGAGGCACGTCGAGTTCGAGGTCGGAGATCAAGTGATGGTGAAGCTCTTGCCTCAGCAATTCAAGTCACTAAGGAAGGTGCACAAAGGCTTGGTACGGAGGTATGAAGGCCCTTTCCCGGTGATTGGACGTGTGGGGAAGGTTTCTTATCGACTTCAACTACCGCCCAAGTTGAAGATTCATCCGGTCCTCCACGTTAGCCAACTCAAGCCTTATCACAAGGACGAGGAAGACTCGGAACGAGGGGTGTCCAAGCGGGCACCAACAGCGGTTGTTACTTCATACGATCGAGAGGTTGACGAGATCTTGTCGGATCATACGATACGGAGACGAGGGGTGCCGAGCTATAAGGAGTACTTGATCAAGTGGCGTAATTTGCCCGACAGCGAAGCAAGTTGGGAAGCCGAAGACTTGTTGTGGCAATTTGCGGACAAGATCAAGAAGTATCACGAGGATGGCATGACGAGGACGTCGCGAGCTTAGGTGGGGGAGGATGTCACGACCCGCCTATTCGTAGCGATCATTTTCAAGTATGCTCGGGATTCTAGATTATTCCACACTTCTCTTGGATAATCTAGGAAGACTTTAGAATATATTAGAAAGTGTTGGAAATGGTAGGAAGCTCTAGAATGTCTTGGAAGGACTAGAACCTTATGGAGATTCTAGACTTCTCATGGAAGCATGTAGAACTTGTACATAGAAGTAGTATAAATAGGGGGAGGCCTCATTTGTTCAAGGCATCCAAGAAGTTCTCTTGTAATCAAAACTTGTAAAGCTCTCTAGTAATACAAAGTGTTCTTTACATTCCACTTGTTCCTCTCTTTGAAGTTTACTTTCGTTGCATACATCGTTGAGTATTCGAGCAAGACTGAGCTTAGTCGAGACTAAGTGCCGCACGGGAGACCTTGTAGAGACAAGTCCGTGACAGTTGGATCATATATCATATGATTTTATTTATTATTTTAACGGATTGTTGCTTTCTAGTTGGGGGTTTAGTTATTCAGTGTTTGTAGTTTGGTATGTAAGGATTTTTGAGATACCAAATGTGTGAGTAATGTCCCATAAAGTCTGCTACTATTAATTTGTGCTACAAATTGTGTATTCTTGGGCTACTACGTTTTCTTTCGCGTTTATCCTTTAGGTTAGCTTTGTATAAGCATGCGTGTTATAGCTTTGTATAAGAATTGGCTGCCATACTAAAGCTGCATTTGCTATTTGGCTAGATGACTGGTAAACCGAAAGCTGCTATTTAGTTTTAGATCCTACTATTATACTGATAACATAAGTGTTATCTACTGCATACATGAATCTTGGGTACAGGTTTTGGTGTCGATTAGTCGGTCTTCTACTTTTTCTGCTGGGGGCTGGTTTCTTGGCAGCTGGAACTTGCGAATAGCTCTTTTCTGACCAACGGGGTGGGCCATCGGTGGTGCAGACTCATGTATATCTGTTGGGGTATCTTGTGTTGCTGGAGGTGGAGTGAGATCCGTTGCTTTTTGCTACATTGGTTGGTGATGATGGGCCTTCTGAAGGTGCCGGAAGTGCAAGCGGGGATGGTCCATTGCTTTTTGCAACACAAACTTAGGTGGCCCTTTTGTGGTTGTTTTTCCAAAGTGGAATTGGAAAACATGCCTTGTATTTTGCAGGGCTAGCAATGCTGGTGGTATCACAAACGGGTCTTTGTTTTCAGTTTCTCTAAGCACGGCGTCACAGCTTTTGATAAGGCTGTCGGTCTCTGGGCTAAAACATTTGAGCACTGCATTTGCGGTTCCGATTGCCCTGAAACAATAACTACAGCGAGAGGTATGTAAGATTGAGAAGTGTGAGTTATAAAATCGTTTGGTTATGGGGATGTAGTTAGATAGTAGCCAGAAAAATCAAATCAAACAACTCTAGAAAATAAAAAATTGAAACATTAAAAAAAAATGATGACATAAATGCAATGCTGATAAAATAAGCGTTTAACTTTTACCTTAGTTTACGCAAACAATTACTCATAACAAATATTGTTAATTGTCATAGGACAAAGTAAAACAGACCAAAAATGAACGAATTGAGAAACCAAATCGAACTGGTCCAATCAAAATCGAACCGATCATAATCAGTTCGGGTTTTGTTCTATATATTTATGATTTTTATTTTCATTTGAGTTCGGTTCGAGTCAAAACCGAGAAAAACACACATAAACCGTATAAATTGAACCGAACCGAACTGAGTCACTTGGGTTCTGTTATCGAATCATGTTTTCCACAAATCAGTTTTTAGTTCGGTTTGATTTCGATCAGTTTGAGCCGGTTTTGACATGATGCTCAACCCTACTTGCTATTGTTGTTAATAATTTCCCAAAAATAATCATTATAAATAATATTATGGAACAATCAACACGACGCCGTTCCTTGGGTAATAATATATTGCCAAACAAAAAAAATATTTCAGTCCAAAACCGGTAGCCCAATGGAACCTCACTACCAACTGTGCCCTAGGGACTTACGGTTCCTAGAAGCAAAACTTTATATTTAAGGGGGTTTTTGCAATATAAGCTTAAGTTCTTTTCAGATTATTACCGGCTTATTCCAATAATCTGGTAAACCCCTTTTATTTTTCTTACATTCCTTATTGCTTAAAGGACTTTTTCCGAATTTTTCAGAATTTTCACTTTTAGCTTAATGTTTTTAATTACATTTTTAAATTAAAAGTGTTTTTAATTAATAACAAATAAAATAAAAATCAGAAAAATACAAATCTTTTTTCGAAAATTCTTTTTTATCATTTAGGACTTTAGAAAAATAAATTTGCACTCGTAAAGTTAAATTTTGATAAATTAGGTTTTAACGCCAGTTATGTTCCCGGTAAATTCGCGTTTTTAGTTTAGATTGACTTAGGACTTAATTGTGTTTTTTGGAATTGTTTAAGTGTTTAATTTTTGCTTCTTAGCTTAATTGTATTTCAATTTCTTGATTTGTGTACTTAGTTGTGCTTTGCTTTGCTTTTTGTTTGTTTTCTTATTATTTTATTTGCTTTTCAGTTTACTTAGTTTATATGCTTATTTGTTTTCTTAATCTATTATGCTTTTTAGTATTTTATTTTAATTTCCAAAATCAAAATATCTTGGCCATTCAAATCACGCGATCACGAACCGAACCTGATTTTCTATTTCACACTTCGCTGGGACATAACGACCCGGGAATAACCACTACTTCTGGAAAATATACATATATTTGGTGGTTTGACTTTCATTGACTATTTGGTCCATTTGAGTTTTCCTACTAATTATATATATAAAACTTGCTACATCAGTGGGTTGGGGGGGGGGGGGGGGGGGAGGTATCATGGCATGCTATTGGTGGCGCCAAAACGGATTTGGTGTGCTACCCGGCTACCATACCCACATCGCTTATAGTTGTTAACACTTACGAAATTAGGGGATGTCTCGTGGTGTTAGAGACTCCAAAATAATTATGTTTTGTAGTGTTTGTTTTCGTAAGTGCTTTAACTTTTTTTCATTGGATCCCGTCCCGAGAAAAAGTGTCTTTATGTTACGGTTGAAATTTTTGTGCATCCAGTCTTTTAAAATCTGGTTTGCACCACTTGTTGCAAATGAAAACGAATGTAATGTCGATGTGAATACACTGATGGATACTAATAATTCTTTAAGAGAATATCTACTATTATGAAATTTATCAAGCTTCATAAATTTGATATTTCTTGTCACCTCAATAATTTATAAACCTTTTGAACGATAGTGGAAATGAGCAGAGTCGCTCGTGAAAGGCTCAGGATCAGATCGGTAAAAAGCTCAAACGAACCGAGCCGAGCTCGAGCATAAGTTGCGGCTCATTTATTAATCGAGCCCGAGCTTTACATACAAATCTTGTTTGAGCTCGCAAGATTAAAGGAGCTTAAACGATATAATGATATTTAAGTATTAAACATATATACGAGCTGAGCTCGAGCTTCTCAACGAGCTAAAAAAATATATATTATGAGCCTAGCTCAAGCTCGAGCCTAGCTTTAACTTTTCATTGCCAAATCGTATAAACAACCCGAGCTCGAGCCGAGCCCGAGCCTATATAATATACCACGAATCGAGCTCGAGCTTAAAATTTAAAGCTCGAAACGAGATGAGCTCTAGCTTTCTAAAACTTATACGAGCTGAGCTCGAGTTCGAGCTTTTTAAATTTTAAACGAGCCGAGCTCGAGCTCTGACAGGCTCTACTCATTTTCACCTCTACTTTTGAGTTGATAAATATATTTGCCCAATAATTAGGGGTGTTGAAAAAATCCGAGAATTGATGAACAGCCGAACCGCTCAATTCGAAACCGAAAAAACCCCATTATCACGGTTCGGGTTTGATTTTTATTATTTGATATCCGCGGTTAACCGAACCGAACTATGCTTAATACATGAAGGTTTTTATAAGTAAACATTCAAATAATTTACAAGTATGAATTATATTATTGCACTAATTTTATCGTATAAGGCCTTCTTTTTTCCTAATGTAAACATTTCTAAACATTTATGTGTGAAAGTTGATAAATGTTTAAAAATGTTTAGAAATGTTTACATTAGGAATGCCAAATGTTAATTATAGTTAATGTTTAGAAACTTGAAATGTTTAGAAACAACGATAGTTAATGTTTAGAAACTTCTTTTTTCCTAATGTAAACAAGTGCCAAAAATTTCTAAACATTTTTGGCACGTGCAATGTTAATTATAGTCGATTTATGTGTGAAAGTTACTACTTTTTAAGTATAATTTTTGGCACTTGCAATGTTAATTATAGTTAATTATAGCCAAAAATTATACTTAAAAAGTAGTAACTTTCTTAAATACAAAAAATACATTGATCTTATAAAAAAAAGTAACATCAAATAATATTTTATTTATAACATCATCACACGTGGTCTAAGATGACCCAACATATGCAAAAACGGATAGATTGTTACATTAGATCACATACAAACTCCATAACAGCAAAGAAACTTATGGGCATCCATCCTTCCATTTCCAACTTCATTTTACGGATGGCATGGGCTGCATCTCCACATCGACGCCTTTACGGCCGATGTGGAGCTTGCAGCTCCAAACTGCCACCGCAGCCAACACAGGGCCTACTATGGCAGTTATAATTAGAAGCACTGTTTGGAGAGTTGTACTAGATGTCGGGGCCCGCTCCGGGTAAAACACAAATTCCTGCTTTGGGAATGAAGCAGCTGGAGGAGAAGGAGGAGTAGAAGGAGGAGGAGGAAGGATCTCATCCTCCGATATCAAAATTTGTAAAGACATAGCGAGGATTAGGGCTGAGCAAAACCGACCGAAACCTGACAAGCCCGACAAACCGACCGACCCGACAACATCCCGAAACCGACCGACTAACAATCGGGTCGGGACTCGGTTTCACTTTTCTTATTTAATCGGTATCGGGTCGGGTTCGGTTAAAAAACCCGACAAACCCACCAGCCCGAAATTAATTAGGTTTACTAAAAAAAAAGCGCCCCTTTCTTTTTCATTCTAACTCAGTAACAAAACTGTTTTGGCTTCTCAAGAAGGTTGTGACAAAACTGTCTTCCCTCTTCACCCAATTCGTTTGGTTTCTCAACAAATCAATCAAATGGATCAATCTCATCAACCTCATAACAAAAACCCCACATATGAATCAATCTCATCTTCTTTACCTACCTATGAATCATTCGCTTCTCAACAAAACACTACAATGGAAGTAAGTATTTATGAACTATTGAAGTATTAATGGGACGAATTTAATTTATGTGTAATATAGGTTTTTTTTAGTAACTGATGAAGTATTGAATATTGATAATGAATATTGATAACCGATGAAGTGTTGAATGTTGTAGCCTTGTTGTATTTATGATTGATTTTGTAGCCTTGTTGTATTTATGATTGACTGTGGTATAAATTGATTCTGTGGTATAATCATTTAATGTTTTAAGTAAATGATGAGGTATAAATGATGAGGTACAAAAGATGTTTTAATGATTTAAGGTTTTAAGCCTTAAATGATGAGGTATGTATCAGACATATTGATGATTTGCATATTGATTTTTTTATTTGGACAGTTGACATCACAGTAACATACTAACATATAGATATCAAGTATTCAAGTGTTACTGCTTTTAATTAATTGTTTGTTCTTTTTATTTTGTTTAGGATGAGAACGTTGAGGCGGTTGACTTTGATGAAAATAAACGCAAAAGGAAAGCCCCTCCCAAACCAAGGAAAACGAATTCGGAGTGTTGGAAATACTTTATTGCAAAGTTTGAACCGGATGAAAATGGTCAAGTCATTAAGATGGCATATTGCAAATATTGTGATGCGGTTCTCAAAGCCGATTCAAAAATGCATGGTACGCGACACTTGAATACTCATTATGCAAATTGTGATAACAACCCCGATGTTGAGAAAATTAAGAAACAAAAAAAACTAGCTTTTAAGAAAAAGATTGGGGAGAATGTTGAGGGTGATAGTAGCATTGGTACTTTAGAAACTTGGAAGTATGATGAAAAATTGATTAAAAAGTCTTTGATTGAGTTGATTATTCTTGCGGAGCTTCCGTTTAAGTTTGTAGAACACCCGACATTCATTAAATTTGGAAATAACATGCAACCTAGATTTAATATGCCCTCTCGTTTTACTATTGCTAGGGATGTTTCTAAGTTTTTTCTTGACGAGAGGAAGAGCCTATTAAATTTCTTAAGCAACAAGGCCACCACCGTTCATTTAACCACCGATACGTGGACTTCTAGTTGTAAAAGAATGAACTTTATGGTATTAACCGCCCACTTTATAGATGATGATTGGGTAATGCATAAAAGAATTATTAATTTTAGACCAATTCATAGCCATAGAGGGGTGGATATTGGTAGGGCACTTTTGGAATGTATAAACGGATGGGGTATAAAGAATGTTATGACCATTACGGTTGATAACATTTCTTCAAATGACAAAGCTCTTGAATACTTGGTAGAAAATTTACCAAATAAGTATGATGGTGGTAAACATTTTCACATAAGATGTATGGCTCATATTTTAAACCTAGTTGTCAAAGAGGGTTTAAAAACATTCAACAAGGAAGTGAATACCATAGGCTTAGCCGTGAAATACATAAAACATTCAAGCCAAAGAGTGACTAACTTTAAAGAAAGTGTTGAAAAGGCTTGTACTTCAAATAAGTTTTTGGTTTCCGAATGCCCTACAAGATGGAACTCCACACATGATATGTTGAAAATCGCTAATGAGTTAAAAGAAGCTTTTTTTTATTATGATTTTCATAACTCTTGTTTTGCCCGAAACCTAGAGGAAATACCTAAGCGGGGTGATTTTGAGGTTTGTAAGAAGATAGTTGCATTTTTGGAAAAATTTAAAGAGACAACCGAACTTGTGTCAAATGTATCATCTCCCGTAGCTCATTTGTGGTTTGGAGAGGTTCTTGATATTGATAAGCATCTTCGTGAGTGTGCCTAATGTGTTGAATGTTATTTGGTTTCGGTTTTGTATGTTTGATGAATTGATGAAGACAATGTGGATTGTGAAGAAACTGTCACAGTAGGCTCAGTAGACATATGGTCAAAAAAATTTGTAACTGCAGTGTGCCTACTGTGTTGAATTTGATATTTGTGATTGTCTATCTTTTGGTCTAAAAACAAATGGAACTCTGAGTGCTGATAGGCTCATTAGCCATTTGTTACCATTTATTTCATTATTTGTGATTGTGTATTTTTCTTTGGGTTGGGCCCGTTTGTTTCCATTCATTTCATTTTTAATGGCCCGTTTACTTCCTACAAATTTTGCAGCCTGCAACATTAACTCGGGCTAGGCCCGTTTGTATTGATACCCGAAACCGACTAGCCCGTTTGTACCCGATACCGAACCGACATAAACGGGTCGGGACTCAGTTATGGTTACTGAGTTTAATCGGGATTCGGTATAGTCGGTTCGGGTCGGTCCGGGTCGGGCTCCGACCCGATGCTCAGCCCTAGCGAGGATTAGTAAGAGAATGGTTGAGAAGGAAAGGACGTTTGCCATTTCGGAAGAGGAGGAGGGTGGTGGTGGTAGTGATGCATGTGTGCACCTAATTTATAAGATAATTTTAGTTCGTGTTGTTAGTCATTTTCCACTCTATTGCGTTTCAAATTCTCAAATTGCCTTAATTGTGTTGGATGTTGCTTCTGGTTGTGCTATTTTCCAATGAATAACACAATTTACTCTACACATTTAATTAAATAATTTAAGGGACTTGTCGATAACTAGTTATATCATAAATTTGGATATCCGAAATTTGCGATGATGGGTTTATTTTAGACATAATATTTTATCTAAGATTTTGTAATTCGGATATCCGAAATTTCAGATAACAATTTTATAAATCCGAATATCCAGATATCATCTGCACGTACTAAAACCTTCCTCTTTAACTCCACCAATGCCGCAAGATATTTCTCGAGTTCCTCCACTTCCATCCCTTCAATGTCTTGTTCGTACCATGGGATCCCACTAGAGTTACCTATTTTTTCTTGTTGAATCAACTTGTGCTTCCTCTTCTCCATCTCCAACTCCATGGAAAGCTCGGCATAATGTTGGTTAACCTCAGTCAATGATGTTCGTTTTGGGGACATTGATGCATCATTTGTTGTCGATACATTATTATCATCATTGGTGTTGTACATGTAGCGGTCGATAACCGCATCAACTGAAGGATGACCAAAAGCATAACAATGGCCACCGGGTGATTGAACAAGGATTGCCATTTCAGCCCCCGTCAAGACACAAAGTTCACTAGCTTTCTTGAAGAGTCCCGTACGTCGTTTGGAGAAGGTGACTTGGCGACTAGTTGTCTCTTCTATCTTCTTGATCGGGAACTTTTTACGGCATGTGTTTTTCTTCATCGTGTAGACATCAGACACATTCAATGCAAGTGATTAGGGTTTAAAACTTTACGAAACATATAAATGGTTTGGTATATATAGTTTGTATGGAGATAGGATTTTAGGGCAAATCTCTGTAATATTGCTAAAGATTTTAGTTTTTAATACATAATCGGTTAAAAAATAGAAACTATATTTTACTTATTTCAAGACATTTAATGATCGGTTTAGCATTTACAGTTTTGTAGATTAATTCTAAGTGTTATAAGTTTTCATTTTCTGGTTAGATACGGAGTAATAGCTAGACTCGTGTCCAAAATACTAATATGGGTCTTACACGATAATTTGTATAGTATAAAGCAAATACGTAAGCCCTTTAATAAATTTTCCAAATTCCAATAATGGTATTTCGTTTATCAATTTTGCGTGATTGATGAATATTACTTTTAACTTGTAAATTAATATTTATCTTCAACTGATCATGATAATAATGGTTGAGAAGGAAAGGAAGTTTGCCATTTCGGAAGAGGAGGAGGGTGGTGGTGGTAGTGATGCATGTGTGCACCTAATTTATAAGATAATTTTAGTTCGTGTTGTTAGTCATTTTCCACTCTATTGCGTTTCAAATTCTCAAATTGCCTTAATTGTGTTGGATGTTGCTTCTGGTTGTGCTATTTTCCAATGAATAACACAATTTACTCTACACATTTAATTAAATAATTTAAGGGACTTGTCGATAACTAGTTATATCATAAATTTGGATATCCGAAATTTGCGATGATGGGTTTATTTTAGACATAATATTTTATCTAAGATTTTGTAATTCGGATATCCGAAATTTCAGATAACAATTTTATAAATCCGAATATCCAGATATCTATAATTTTTGAAAAACTTTATATGAGTTCTAAAATTGTCCTTTCATAAAACCCAACTTTTTGATAAACTATAATCATGTTTCAAATATCCGAATACGGATATTTTTTGAACACCAACAACCTAATCAAGAAATCCTAGAAAGTTTTGGCTTTGTTTCTCTCCCATAGTTATATACTCGGAAGCATCAAAATAGATAAAGAGCATGTATGAGTTAAGTTACTTGAGAAGTATAAACTAGAACATGGTTATGTATGTACCAATGATATAATCTAAGTGTTAGAGGTGCATTTGTTCAAATGATCCGAAACTTGAAATCACCAAGAATTCACCAAACACCTTAGGATATATTTTTGGCAATAGTTATCGATCAGTTTATCCTAGCGTGTTTCATCCGATATATAAATATGACTTCGATCACCCGTACATGCTAGAAGATAGAAATGTAGATAGGTTCAAATTAGAGCCTCGATTTTTCTATAATTATATAAGATGATATATGATTGTCTTGTGTCATGATATATAGATATATCATTTACGTGGTGTTCTAAGAATGGTCGTTTAAGAGATCGAGTTGAGTATAAACTAAATAATCTAACGCATGCAAATTATAAATCCTGTAATAAAGAAAGAAGACATATATATATATATATATATTAGGGCGAGATATGTTCCCCTTTTTTCCGGGCCTTTACTCTAAAAGAATATATCAATACACAAATTAAACACAAACGAAATATTAAAAAAATATCATTTAACAAAGTGTTAAAGGTTCATGCAACATGTAACATTGGCTAATAACATTTGTAAGAATCCTTTCTGTCAAATGGACACTTATTATGGTACGGAGAGAGTAATTAACTAACAAAACAAAACCAAAACCTAATTAAATTCAAAATTATCCAAATCCAAACCTAAATCTCCAAAGTTCAAATGATCATTTATCGGACCATTCATCGTGTTATTCTCATAAGCTTTCCATCTCCAAAGTCTAGACCATTTGTCGGACCATGCATCTTGTTATTCTCAAACTTGATTCCATCACCAAAGTCTAGACCATTTGTCGGACCATTCATTATGTTATTCATAATCTTGATTCCATCTCCAAAGTCTAGATCACTTGTCCGACCATTCATCGTGTTATTCTCAAACTTGATTCCATCTCTAAGGTCTAGACCATTTTTCGGACCATTCATCATGTTATTCTCAAACTTGATGCCATCTCCAAAGTCTAGACCATTTGTCGGATCATTCATTGTGTTATTCATAATCTTGATTCCATCTCCAAAGTCTAGATCACTTGTCCGACCATTCATCGTGTTATTCTCAAACTTGATTCCATCTCCAAAGTCTAGACCATTTGTCGGACCATTCATTGTGTTATTCTCAATCTTGATTCCATCTCCAAAGTCTAGACCATTTATCTTGATTCCATCTCCAAAAGCATGCATGTTCAGAGGAGCATTGTCAAATGTGTTTGGAAGGTTATTCCACATTCTCGGACCCAAAGACAACATGGATGCACTCTCCATATTGGCAAGATCATCTGCACGTACTAAAACCTTCCTCTTTAACTCCACCAATGCCGCAAGATATTGCTCGAGTTCCTCCACTTCCATCCCTTCAATGTCTTGTTCGTACCATGGGATCCCGCTAGAGTTACCTATTTTTTCTTGTTGAATCAACTCGTGCTTCATCTTCTCCATCTCCAACTCCATGGAAAGCTCGGCATAATGTTGGTTAACCTCGGTCAATGATGTTCGTTTTGGGGACATTGATGCATCATTTGTTGTCGATACATTATTATCATCATTTGTCTTTGTACATGTAGCGATCGATAATCGCATCAACGAAGGATGACCAAAAGCATAACAATGGCCATCGGGTGATTGAACAAGGATTGCCATTTCAGCCCCCGTCAAGATACAAAGTTCACTAGCTTTCTTGAAGAGTCCCATACGTCGTTTGGAGAAGGTGACTTGGCGATTAGTTGTCTCTTCTATCTTCTTGATCGGGATCTTTTTACGGCCTGTGTTTTTCTTCATCGTGTCGACATCAGACACATTCATTGCAAGTGATTAGGGTTTAAAACGTTACGAAACATATAAATGGTTTGGTATATATAGTTTGTATGGAGATAGGATTTTAGGGCAAATCTCTATAATATTGCTAAAGATTTTAGTTTTTAATACATAATCGGTTAAAAAATGGAAACTATATTTTACTTATTTGAAGACATTTAATGACCGGTTTAGCATTTACAGTTTTGTAGATTAATTCTAAGTGTTATAAGTTTTCATTTTCTGGTTAGATACGGAGTAATAGCTAGATTCGTGTCCAAAAGACTAATATGGGCCGTACACGATAATTTGTATAGTATAAAGCAAATACGTAAGCCCTTTAATTTATTTTCCAAATTCCAATAATGGTATTTCGTTTATCAATTTTGCGTGATTGATGGATATTACTTTTAACTTGTAAATTAATATTTATCTTCAACTGATCATGATAATAATGGTTGAGAAGGAAAGGAAGTTTGCCATTTCGGAAGAGGGGGAGGGTGGTGGTGGTAGTGATGCATGTGTGCACCTAATTTATAAGATAATTTTAGTTCGTGTTGTTAGTCATTTTCCACTCTATTGCGTTTCAAATACTCAAATTGCCTTAATTGTGTTGGATGTTGCTTCTGGTTGTGTTATTTTCCAATGAATAACACAATTTACTCTACACATTTAATTAAATAATTTAAGGGACTTGTCGATAATTAGTTATATCATAAATTTGGATATCCGAAATTTGCGATGATGGGTTTATTTTAGACATAATATTTTATCTAAGATTTTGTAATTGGATATCCAAATTTGAGATAACAATTTTATAAATCCGAATATCCAGATATCTATAATTTTTGAAAAACTTTATATGAGTTCTAAAATTGTCCTTTCATAAAACCCAACTTTTTGATAAACTATGATCATGTTTCAAATATCCGAATACGGATATTTTTTGAAGACCAACAACCTAATCAAGAAATCGTAGAAAGTTTTAACTTTGTTTCTGTCCCATAGTTATATACTCGGAAGCATCAAAATAGATAAAGAGCATGTATGAGTTAAGTTACTTGAGAAGTATAAACTAGAACATGGTTATGTATGTACCAATGATATAATCTAAGTGTTAGAGGTGCATTTGTTCAAATGATCCGAAACTTGAAATCACCAAGAATTCACCAAAAACCTTAGGATATATTTTTGGCAATAGTTATCGATCAGTTTATCCTAGCGTGTTTCATCCGATATATAAATATGACTTCGATCACCTGTACATGCTAGAAGATAGAAATGTAGATAGGTTCAAATTAGAGCCTCGATTTTTCTATAATTATATAAGATGATATATGATTGTCTTGTGTCATGATATATAGATATATCATTTACGTGGTGTTCTAAGAATGGTTGTTTAAGAGATCGAGTTGAGTATAAACTAAATAATCTAACGCATGCAAATTATAAATCCTGTAATAAAGAAAGAAGACATATATATATATATATATATATATATATATATATATATATATATATATATATATATATATATATATATATATATATATATATATATGTATATATATATTAGGCGAGATATGTTCCCCTTTTTTCCGGGCCTTTACTCTAAAAGAATATATCAATACACAAATTAAACACAAACGAAATATTAAAAAATATCATTTAACAAAATTTTAAAGGTTCATGCAACATGTAGTAACATTGGCTAATAACATTTGTAAGAATCCCTTGTGTCAAATGGACACTTATTATGGTACGGAGAGAGTAATTAACTAACAAAACAAAACCAAAACCTAATTAAATTCAAAATTATCCAAATCCAAACCTAAATCTCCAAATTTCAAATGATCATTTATCGGACCATTCATCGTGTTATTCTCATGATTGTTTCCATCTCCAAAGTCTAGACCATTTGTCGGACCATTCATCTTGTTATTCTCAAACTTGATTCCATCACCAAAGTCTAGATGATTTGTCGGACCATTCATTGTGTTATTCATAATCTTGATTCCATCTCCAAAGTCTAGATCACTTGTCCGACCATTCATCGTGTTATTCTCAAACTTGATTCCATCTCCAAAGTCTAGACCATTTTTCGGACCATTCATTGTGTTATTCTCAATCTTGATTCCATCTCCAAAGACTAGACCATTTATCTTGATTCCATCTCCAAAAGCATGCATGTTCAGAGGAGCATTGTCAAATGTGTTTGGAAGGTTATTCCACATTCTCGGACCCAAAGCCAACATGGATGCACTCTCCATATTGGCAAGATCATCTGCACGTACTAAAACCTTCCTCTTTAACTCCACCAATGCCGCAAGATATTGCTCGAGTTCCTCCACTTCCATCCCTTCAATGTCTTGTTCGTACCATGGGATCCCGCTAGAGTTACCTATTTTTTCTAGTTGAATCAACTCGTGCTTCCTCTTCTCCATCTCCAACTCCATGGAAAGCTCGGCATAATGTTGGTTAACCTCAGTCAATGATGTTCGTTTTGGGGACATTGATGCATCATTTGTTGTCGATACATTATTATCATCATTGGTGTTGTACATGTAGCGGTCGATAACCGCATCAACTGAAGGATGACCAAAAGCATAACAATGGCCATCGGGTGATTGAACAAGGATTGCCATTTCAGCCCCCGTCAAGACACAAAGTTCACTAGCTTTCTTGAAGAGTCCCGTGCGTCGTTTGGAGAAGGTGACTTGGCGACTAGTTGTCTCTTCTATCTTCTTGATCGGGAACTTTTTACGGCCTGTGTTTTTCTTTATCGTGTAGAGATCAGACACATTCAATGCAAGTGATTAGGGTTTAAAACTTTACGAAACATATAAATGGTTTGGTATATATAGTTTGTATGGAGATAGGATTTTAGGGCAAATCTCTGTAATATTGCTAAAGATTTTAGTTTTTAATACATAATCGGTTAGAAAACAGAAACTATATTTTACTTATTTCAAGACATTTAATGATCGGTTTAGCATTTACAGTTTTGTAGATTAATTCTAAGTGTTATAAGTTTTCATTTTCTGGTTAGATACGGAGTAATAGCTAGACTCGTGTCCAAAAGACTAATATGGGTCTTACACGATAATTTGTATAGTATAAAGCAAATACGTAAGCCCTTTAATAAATTTTCCAAATTCCAATAATGGTATTTCGTTTATCAATTTTGCGTGATAGATGGATATTACTTTTAACTTGTAAATTATTATTTATCTTCAACTGATCATGATAATAATGGCTGAGAAGGAAAGGAAGTTTGCCATTTCGGAAGAGGAGGAGGGTGGTGGTGGTAGTGATGCATGTGTGCACCTAATTTATAAGATAATTTTAGTTCGTGTTGTTAGTCATTTTCCACTCTATTGCGTTTCAAATTCTCAAATTGCCTTAATTGTGTTGGATGTTGCTTCTGGTTGTGCTATTTTCCAATGAATAACACAATTTACTCTACACATTTAATTAAATAATTTAAGGGACTTGTCGATAACTAGTTATATCATAAATTTGGATATCCGAAATTTGCGATGATGGGTTTATTTTAGACATAATGTTTTAACTAATATTTTGTAATTCGGATATCCGAAATTTCAGATAACAATTTTATAAATCCGAATATCCATATATCTATAATTTCTGAAAAACTTTATATGAGTTCTAAAATTGTCCTTTCATAAAACCCAACTTTTTGATAAACTATGTTCATGTTTCAAATATCCGAATACGGATATTTTTTGAACACCAACAACCTAATCAAGAAATCCTAGAAAGTTTTGGCTTTGTTTCTCTCCCATAGTTATATACTAGGAAGCATCAAAATAGATAAAGAGCATGTATGAGTTAAGTTACTTGAGAAGTATAAACTAGAACATGGTTATGTATGTACCAATGATATAATCTAAGTGTTGAGGTGCATTTGTTCAAATGATCCGAAACTTGAAATCACCAAGAATTCACCAAACACCTTAGGATATATTTTTGGCAATAGTTATCGATCAGTTTATCCTAGCGTGTTTCATCCGATATATAAATATGACTTGATCACCGTACATGCTAGAAGATAGAAATGTAGATAGGTTCAAATTAGAGCCTCGATTTTTCTATAATTATATAAGATGATATATGATTGTCTTGTGTCATGATATATAGATATATCATTTACGTGGTGTTCTAAGAATGGTTGTTTAAGAGATCGAGTTGAGTATAAACTAAATAATCTAACGCATGCAAATTATAAATCCTGTAATAAAGAAAGAAGACATATATATATATATATATATATATATATATATATATATATATATATATATATATATATATATATATATATATATATATATATATATATATATATATATATATATATATATTAGGGCGAGATATGTTCCCCTTTTTTCCAGGCCTTTACTCTGAAAGAATATATCAATACACAAATTAAACACAAACGAAATATTAAAAAATATCATTTAACAAAATTTTAAAGGTTCATGCAACATGTAGTAACATTGGCTAATAACATTTGTAAGAATCCCTTGTGTCAAATGGACACTTATTATGGTACGGAGAGAGTAATTTACTAACAAAACAAAACCAAAACCTAATTAAATTCAAAATTATCCAATTCCAAACCTAAATCTCCAAAGTTCAAATGATCATTTATCGGACCATTCATCGTGTTATTCTCATAACTGTTTCCATCTCCAAAGTCTAGACCATTTGTCGGACCATGCATCTTGTTATTCTCAAACTTGATTCCATCACCAAAGTCTAGACCATTTGTCGGACCATTCATTATGTTATTCATAATCTTGATTCCATCTCCAATGTCTAGATCACTTGTCCAACCATTCATCGTGTTATTCTCAAACTTGATTCCATCTCCAAGGTCTAGACCATTTGTTGGACCATTCATCATGTTATTCTCAAACTTGATGCCATCTCCAAAGTCTAGACCATTTGTCGGATCATTCATTGTGTTATTCATAATCTTGATTCCATCTCCAAAGTCTAGATCACTTGTCCGACCATTCATCGTGTTATTCTCAAACTTGATTCCATCTCCAAAGTCTAGACCATTTGTTGGACCAATCATTGTGTTATTCTCAATCTTGATTCCATCTCCAAAGTCTAGAGCATTTATCTTGATTCCATCTCCAAAAGCATGCATGTTCAGAGGAGCATTGTCAAATGTGTTTGGAAGGTTATTCCACATTCTTGGACCCAAAGACAACATGGATGCACTCTCCATATTGGCAAGATCATGCACGCGTACTAAAACCTTCCTCTTTAACTCCACCAATGCCGCAAGATATTGCTCGAGTTCCTCCACTTCCATCCCTTCAATGTCTTGTTCGTACCATGGGATCCCGCTATAGTTACCTATTTTTTCTAGTTGAATCAACTCGTGCTTCCTCTTCTCCATCTCCAACTCCATGGAAAGCTCGGCATAATGTTGGTTAACCTCGGTCAATGATGTTCGTTTTGGGGACATTGATGCATCATTTGTTGTCGATACATTATTATCATCATTGGTGTTGTACATGTAGCGGTCGATAACGCATCAAGCTGAAGGATGACCAAAAGCATGACAATGGCCACCGGGTGATAGAACAAGGATTGCCATTTCAGCCCCCGTCAAGACACAAAGTTCACTAGCTTTCTTGAAGAGTCCCGTGCGTCGTTTGGAGAAGGTGACTTGGCGACTAGTTGTCTCTTCTATCTTCTTGATCGGGATCTTTTTACGGCCTGTGTTTTTCTTCATCGTGTAGACATCAGACACATTCATTGCAAGTGATTAGGGTTTAAAACTTTACGAAACATATAAATGGTTTGGTATATATAGTTTGTATGGAGATAGGATTTTAGGGCAAATCACTATAATATTGCTAAAGATTTTAGTTTTTAATACATAATCGGTTAAAAAATGGAAACTATATTTTACTTATTTCAAGACATTTAATGATCGGTTTAGCATTTACAGTTTTGTAGATTAATTCTAAGTGTTATAAGTTTTCATTTTCTGGTTAGATACGGAGTAATAGCTAGACTCGTGTCCAAAAGACTAATATGGGCCGATTACGATAATTTGTATAGTATAAAGCAAATACGTAAGCCCTTTAATTTATTTTCCAAATTCCAATAATGGTATTTCGTTTATCAATTTTGCGTGATTGATGGATATTACTTTTAACTTGTAAATTAATATTTATCTTCAACTGATCATGATAATAATGGTTGAGAAGGAAAGGAAGTTTGCCATTTCGGAAGAGGGGGAGGGTGGTGGTGGTAGTGATGCATGTGTGCACCTAATTTATAAGATAATTTTATTTCGTGTTGTTAGTCATTTTCCACTCTATTGCGTTTCAAATACTCAAATTGCCTTAATTGTGTTGGATGTTGCTTCTGGTTGTGTTATTTTCCAATGAATAACACAATTTACTCTACACATTTAATTAAATAATTTAAGGGACTTGTCGATAATTAGTTATATCAAAAATTTGGATATCCGAAATTTGCGATGATGGGTTTATTTTAGACATAATATTTTATCTAAGATTTTGTAATTGGATATCGAAATTTGAGATAACAATTTTATAAATCCGAATATCCAGATATCTATAATTTTTGAAAAACTTTATATGAGTTCTAAAATTGTCCTTTCATAAAACCCAACTTTTTGATAAACTATGATCATGTTTCAAATATCCGAATACGGATATTTTTTGAACACCAACAACCTAATCAAGAAATCGTAGAAAGTTTTGGCTTTGTTTCTGTCCCATAGTTATATACTCGGAAGCATCAAAATAGATAAAGAGCATGTATGAGTTAAGTTACTTGAGAAGTATAAACTAGAACATGGTTATGTATGTACCAATGATATAATCTAAGTGTTAGAGGTGCATTTGTTCAAATGATCCGAAACTTGAAATCACCAAGAATTCACCAAAAACCTTAGGATATATTTTTGGCAATAGTTATCAATCAGTTTATCCTAGCGTGTTTCATCCGATATATAAATATGACTTGATCACTTGTACATGCTAGAAGATAGAAATGTAGATAGGTTCAAATTAGAGCCTCGATTTTTCTATAATTATATAAGATGATATATGATTGTCTTGTGTCATGATATATAGATATATCATTTACGTGGTGTTCTAAGAATGGTTGTTTAAGAGATCGAGTTGAGTATAAACTAAATAATCTAACGCATGCAAATTATAAATCCTGTAATAAAGAAAGAAGACATATATATATATATATATATATATATATATATATATATATATATATATATATATATATATATATATATATATATATATATATATATAGGGCGAGATATGTTCCCCTTTTTTCCGGGCCTTTACTCTAAAAGAATATATCAATACACAAATTAAACACAAACGAAATATTAAAAAATATCATTTAACAAAATTTTAAAGGTTCATGCAACATGTAGTAACATTGGCTAATAACATTTGTAAGAATCCCTTGTGTCAAATGGACACTTATTATGGTACGGAGAGAGTAATTAACTAACAAAACAAAACCAAAACCTAATTAAATTCAAAATTATCCAAATCCAAACCTAAATCTCCAAAGTTCAAATGATCATTTATCGGACCATTCATCGTGTTATTCTCATGATTGTTTCCATCTCCAAAGTCTAGACCATTTGTCGGACCATTCATCTTGTTATTCTCAAACTTGATTCCATCACCAAAGTCTAGACCATTTGTCGGACCATTCATTGTGTTATTCATAATCTTGATTCCATCTCCAAAGTCTAGATCACTTGTCCGACCATTCATCGTGTTATCCTCAAACTTGATTCCATCTCCAAAGTCTAGACCATTTGTCGGACCATCCATCATGTTATTCTCAAACTTGATGCCATCTCCAAAGTCTAGACCATTTGTCGGATCATTCATTGTGTTATTCATAATCTTCATTCCATCTCCAAAGTCTAGATCACTTGTCCGACCATTCATCGTGTTATTCTCAAACTTGATTCCATCTCCAAAGTCTAGACCATTTTTCGGACCATTCATTGTGTTATTCTCAATCTTGATTCCATCTCCAAAGTCTAGACCATATATCTTGATTCCATCTCCAAAAGCATGCATGTTCAGAGGAGCATTGTCAAATGTGTTTGGAAGGTTATTCCACATTCTCGGACCCAAAGCCAACATGGATGCACTCTCCATATTGGCAAGATCATCTCGCGTACTAAAACCTTCCTCTTTAACTCCACCAATGCCGCAAGATATTGCTCGAGTTCCTCCACTTCCATCCCTTCAATGTCTTGTTCGTACCATGGGATCCCGCTAGAGTTACCTATTTTTTCTTGTTGAATCAACTCGTGCTTCCTCTTCTCCATCTCCAACTCCATGGAAAGCTCGGCATAATGTTGGTTAACCTCGGTCAATGATGTTCGTTTTGGGGACATTGATGCATCATTTGTTGTCGATACATTATTATCATCATTGGTGTTGTACATGTAGCGGTCGATAACCGCATCAACTGAAGGATGACCAAAAGCATAACAATGGCCACCGGGTGATTGAACAAGGATTGCCATTTCAGCCCCCGTCAAGACACAAAGTTCACTAGCTTTCTTGAAGAGTCCCGTACGTCGTTTGGAGAAGGTGACTTGGCGACTAGTTGTCTCTTCTATCTTCTTGATCGGGAACTTTTTATGGCCTGTGTTTTTCTTCATCGTGTAGAGATCAGACAAATTCAATGCAAGTGATTAGGGTTTAAAACTTTACGAAACATATAAATGGTTTGGTATATATAGTTTGTATGGAGATAGGATTTTAGGGCAAATCTCTGTAATATTGCTAAAGATTTTAGTTTTTAATACATAATCGGTTAAAAAATAGAAACTATATTTTACTTATTTCAAGACATTTAATGATCGGTTTAGCATTTACAGTTTTGTAGATTAATTCTAAGTGTTATAAGTTTTCATTTTCTGGTTAGACACGGAGTAATAGCTAGACTCGTGTCCAAAAGACTAATATGGGTCTTACACGATACTTTGTATAGTATAAAGCAAATACATAAGCCCTTTAATAAATTTTCCAAATTCCAATAATGGTATTTCGTTTATCAATTTTGCGTGATTGATGGATATTACTTTTAACTTATAAATTATTATTTATCTTCAACTGATCATGATAATAATGGTTGAGAAGGAAAGGAAGTTTGCCATTTCGGAAGAGGAGGAGGGTGGTGGTGGTAGTGATGCATGTGTGCACCTAATTTATAAGATAATTTTAGTTCGTGTTGTTAGTCATTTTCCAATCTATTGCGTTTCAAATTCTCAAATTGCCTTAATTGTGTTGGATGTTGCTTCTGGTTGTGCTATTTTCCAATGAATAACACAATTTACTCTACACATATAATTAAATAATTTAAGGGACTTGTCGATAACTAGTTATATCATAAATTTGGATATCCGAAATTTGCGATGATGGGTTTATTTTAGACATAATATTTTATCAAAGATTTTGTAATTCGGATATCCAAAATTTCATATAACAATTTTATAAATCCGAATATCCAGATATCTATAATTTTTGAAAAACTTTATATGAGTTCTAAAATTGTCCTTTCAGAAAACCCAACTTTTTGATAAACTATGATCATGTTTCAAATATCCG
>OU343220.1:327475666-327564305 GCA_910596185.1 Chrysanthemum makinoi | reverse complement strand
TACCACAAACAAATCTTGATTCTTTCCTTCAGCACAATTACTCTTCATCAATTTTGGAGCCGACCGACCCAATTCGAACCTCATGCTGCGATGGCGATTCGGTCGGGGCAGTGGTGACTGAACCGGTCGACCAACCACTCCGAGCAGCCTAATGGCTTTACTTTTAAATGCTTTAGTAGATTGATTAGATTGAACAATATGTTTAATGGTTTGATATTTTGGTGAATGAGTGAATTAAATAGTGTATTAATTGTAGATAAAAGTTATTTTATATACCAAACTTTTCTCACATACCAAATGACTCATCCTCAACTCCATCTAAAAAGAGATCAATGATTAAGATTAAAAATATTTTATTATTTCACATATGTTTATAATTTAAATATCTCTTAAATCGTAAACGCGTTAGCGAGAATAATTACACTATGCGACAAAAAGCATTTAATTATCGTTTATATGGGCACATTGATATACTGAAAAAGAAATAATTTTTTCTTGTTTTTCGGTTTTTTCGTTTTTGAATCTGAGATTTGCAGTGAAAAATCATGTGATTAAACACTCATTTTGATATCACATTTTATATTATTGTTAAATCACATATGATATGTAATATCACATGTGATATTAGTGTTAAATCACATATGATATGTAATATCACATGTGATATTCAAATTAGTGTTTAATCATATGTGATTTTTTTCATGCAAATTTCTGTAACGACAAAAAATGTAAAAAAAACGTGAAAAACAAGGAAAAAAAATTCGTCGAAAGTATATCAAAGTGCGTATATATAGAAAGATAATTAAATGTTTATGGTATATTTTTTCCGCTTGCGATTAACTGTTTGAAAATATTAATATTTGAAAAAAAAAAAGATGAAAGTGACTTTTTTAAATTGTTGGAATTAATTTTATCCATTAGATCAAATAAAAATGGAGGAAAAATGGAGGGTAAAGATTGATCCCTTGGTATGTAAAGAATGTTTTGTCCTAAAATGATCTTAAATCTTAATTGTATGTGCTGATTAGTGTTTTTTTAATTGTATTTGTGCTTCAAATAGTTTGTATATTATGTTTTATTAATTAAACTTTTTATCAAATGAGTGTGTTAAATATGACATTAATTACAAATTTTGACCAGTCAACATGTGTTCGTGTTTATGCATAAATTATATTGTACATATAGCTTAAGTAATTGTATTTGCATAAATCCATTTATGGAAGTCTTAAAAAATTAGAAGAGAAATAGTGTTAAATGCTTTATAAATAGTATAAATGCCTCTTATGTTTCTAGTTGCATCATTGTGATAAACTAGACGAGTACCCGTGCCTAGCGGCAACGGTGGCTAGTTTTCTGCAAAATTCCAACAACCCATAAGTTTTTTTCAACAAACTGTATTTGCAACGTCAGAGAATCATTTTCGAATAACTATAATTTGAGTGTAATGCATAGTAGCAGAAATATACAGTTTTCAAAAAAATTATATAGAGTCGATCTAAATGTGGGAGTATATTTCTTATATGATTGTTTTAACTTTTAAGTTATTAAGATTTTAGTTATAATAGATTCAAGCATTACAAAAATCAACGGTATTATGTAGTTGGTAATATTATAATGTAGTTATAATATATATATATATATTATCTTTGAGACATCTTATCTGGTTCATTAATATGGAAATTTAATGCTCAAAATATATATAAATTCAATACTTTAATATATATATATATATATATATATATATATATATATATATATATATTATAATAATGTAGTTTAGATTTCAATGTGTGACATTTTCTTGTTTTGTCATTAGCGTGATAACTATTTTTTTATATGTGTACGCTTTTATTATTTAGTGTTTGGCTTTTAAACTTGTAACCTTACAAATTTAATATCACCATAATAAGATTATCTTGTACTATCAATTTGCATAGTTATTTAAGCATTGTTCAAAGCTATTTGTTTGGAGTACAAATAATTATCTCTAAAGATAAAAATATGACGAAGGGTTATACAATATTTATTAACTTTTAAAAGACGATTCATATATGCTAGTCCCTTAAGTGGTGCAAGACCAACATTTTTCAATAAAATAACATTATAAAATGATAACGTCATATGTCAAATCAAAATAAACAACAAAACTACAATTATTTGGTCTATCATTTTTCCAAATTTGTCGGGTTCCACAACTCTTACTTCATATTTCTTATATAATTTTGTCAAATTTGAAACACAGTTCTACCCGAGTGGTTCAACCGGTTGAATACCGTTCGATCAAAACAAGTCGATTAAAAGAGTCAACCGAGAGGTTGGGTAAAAACAAGTCAAATTAAATCGGTCAACCCGCCGGGTTTAAGCGTCCAGGGTCAACCCATTTTCATGTATTAATAGTTTCCTTTTAAAATATAAGTCTTCAACATTTCCACTTTAGTTTCAACTTTTTACTTTTTGGTTTTCCTTTATATATATAGCTGGGTACTTCGTTTGGCGGCGCGGTACCGTGACGATAACCGAAATTGATCTCGATGAGACATGATTCACCGGTTTGTATCCGTTTAACGGGTCATCTCTGATTCGTTTAATTTCTTTAATGGTTACGCAAGTGCGCACACCTGTTCCCAGTTGAACACGATGGTCCGGTTCGGTCCGGTTTTCAAAACTATGTGTAACATCAACTTGTTAACTTGTATGAAGTTTTGTGTGTTTTATTAATTTGTGTAATGTGTATATAACATGTACTTTTCAATTTAAGGTGTTTTAAAAATATCATTAATTAATGTGTTTAATTATTTTATATTTTGGATTATTTTGTAGCTTCTTTAAATTACACGTTATGAAATTTTTATTGTACTTTTTAGTAAGGAGTATTTTAATTGGTTGTTTTTAATTTTGTAAATGTGCTTTTAATTAGTTGTACAATGTGAATAAATTATTGTACTTTTAAGTAATGAGGTGTTTTAATAAGAGTATTAATTACATTATGCATTTCTCTCTCATTTGACCAATTTCAACAATTCAACTTTTCCACTTTTCACATTTGACCGTTTTTCCATTTTATGTAGTATAGATGGAGAGATCAATAAATTAAATTAAAAGAAAGAAACAATGTATGACACATGAGGTATGTTTAGCGAAATGAGTCGGATCTAGGGCTAGAGCTAGAGCTCAAATTGGGACTGGGGCTGAGGCTGAGTAAAAACAAATTTGCATAAGTAGGAATATAAGTAAACATATTGTAAGAAAATATAGCACAACTCTCTTTTTTAATGCTAACATAAATGTATTATGACGATTTTTTTTGAAGAAATATTATTTATGAAAAATAGACTAATAATTAGAAATAATTTAAAAGCTTCTTATTAAATACAGTTAGCTAATGGAGTAGTTAGCTCAAACTATTTCGTGAACTTAGGGCTCATATGGGTTATAGATGGTTTAAAATTTGAATTAGAATTTGAATTTGTATTTAAATTTAGATCTGAAATAGGAAATAAAAAATATATTATAAAAATAAAATATATTATAAAAGGCGATGCGTATATATACCCAACTAAAACATATTTACATATATACCCAAAATATGCTTAACTTGCATTGTAAATCATGCATTGAAATCTTGTATTTTAGGAAAATATGCAGTTTTTAAGTTTTTAAATATATATGCAATTCTCCATATAAAAAAAATAAAAAGATGTGTGTACGTGTGTGAGAGAAAGAGATAGATATTATAAAAAATATGTGTGTGAGAGAAAACCCATATTATTTCTCTACTTTAAGTTTTGAAAGCCCATTAACATTATTTGAATTCTAAACCTTCTACCAAAAAACAAAACTTAAAATCAAAATCAAATTCTAATCCAAAACTCACGTAACAAACAGGCCCTTAGACTCCATTGAAGTTTAGTGTCTCATCTATAAGGTTAATATATAGGGAATGTCAAAGCATTATATTTTGTTTGTTGTGGTTTTAATATATGGGTCTCGCAGAATATGTAATTTTGTGTCAACTTAAAAAGACCATTTATATAATTAAAATCAAAGAATCTTAACCAACCCTTAGGATTGGTTAGTTCATTCTATATAAAAAGTACTTATATTTTTCATTCTTGTTAATTTGAGTCATTTTACTATTTTTGTGGTTGTTGGACTTCATATACTATTAAAACTTGATAAACGAGTCACTATATTATCGATTTTGTTTTCTGAGTCAATAAACTTTTATAAACAATCATTTATTATCGGGTATCTCATATCAACCGATCATCTTTATAAAATGTCTAAGGTCAGGTCCCATGTCGCAACCTGACGAATTCGAGGACGCGCCACGCGTCATTTCTTGTAGCGTCACCTTGGGACAACCCGGATGCCCCAGTCGACGACCCGAGGAATTTTTTTTTTTTTTTTAAATTAAAACATTTTTAACATTAAATTTAAATTTCATTCAAATTAAAAAAACATTACATTACGAAATTAAAAAAAAAACATTACACTCTGAATTTAAAAAAAAAAATATATTACAATACGAAATTCAAATAACGTTAACACATTACAAAAACTCTTCATCGTCTTCGTCATCGTCACTATCGACTTGATTCACTGCTTCGACATGATGTCGACGATTTCTCCAAATGTGTTCGACCAAATCAGATTTTAAGTTTTGATGAGTTGTTGAGTCCATTAGCTCATGAGTAACCACCATTGATTCTGCAAGCGTTCTTAAAAGTGACAAAATGTGACGTTTTATAGTGAATAACATCGGTTCGAGAAGCACTCGATATTACTTTTTTTGTTACCTCGACCGATGTCGAGACCGAACTCCACATACGAGGCAACCGATCTAAACATCGGTCGTGCCTCCAAAATTCCGTTGCCCAACCGATGTTAACCGTGACGATACTAGCCTAAATCTTATGTAATGTCATCGCATTACCGTCATTTTCAACTCAGTCCTATAATGTTTTTCAGCTAAATAAATTTTGTTAGAATAAGTAACTTATAAAAATGAGTTTGAAATGTCGTAGATTACATAACAAATATTTAGACACTAATAGATAGGTGACCCATTAATATTAATTACCTGGTTATCACAATGATCTAAAAGAATGTTTTATAGTAAAAGTTTAATTACCTACTTAACTAATTTCGATAGCATAGTGACTTGGTTAACAAACTTCGATAGTACAACGAGTCAAAGGGCTATAAAAATAGGGAGATGATTGACACACATTTAGATTTAATTTACACATTTCAATGTACAACGAGTTAAAGCAAAATTTATAAACAGTATAACTATTTAATGCACAATCAAAAAGTACAGTATATAAATCATTTCCTATAAAAATAGTATGGTGACTCAACTGAATTTTTATAAAAAAATAAAAAATAATATGGCTTACTTAGGTTTAGGGGAAAAAGCTTTTTATTTATTTATTTATTTATATATGTCTATAAACGAGAAGAGAATATAAAGGTAATTTTAATTCACATGTTACAGATACATATACGTTTTTACAAAAGTTTTGTAAAAATAAAAAAAGATAAAAATAGCGTTTAAAATAATTGTTTTCCATCAAATTCTCTATAAAACATAAAATTTACATTTCATACTTTAACAAGAGAGACCACAAAACATATTTTTTCTTTTGTTTTTGGTTTCTTTGTTTCTCTTATTACCTCTTTATTTTCTTGAAAATAGAAAAAAATATCATGTGAATGCATTTTAATGTTTTACAGAAATTAAATCTCCTTTCTTTTTTTCTTTTTACAAATTTGAAAATAAAAAAAAAATTAAAAATTTGTTTCTCTTACTAAATGCACCATAAGTGTTTTTTTTTTATTTTCATACATGAAAAGCAAAAATGACATTTTTTCACTTTATTTTTGCATATTTTTTTTCCAGTTTAGTTACCATTCTTATTCATAAAGATTTTATATTCAACTTTTTATCGAAGATATCTGAATAAACAAATAACACCTTGTTGTGTGCCTTGTAAAAGAGAGAAGGTTGCTGTGTAAGGGCCAATTGACCAACACTCAAAGGGTCTTTATTATCAAGATACATAACATGAAGGTACAGTTTTGAAACTTTACATTGAGAAGGTGGGAACACGCATAAAATAAGAAGGTGGGCTTTTTATCTTTTGTAAACAGAAGAGGGCACAGAAGTAGTAGTAGACTAGCAGTAGTATAGCAGGCTAAAATAATTACAAAAAACCAGAGAACAAAAGTCTTTATGCCCCTTTTTTTTTCTGTGATTATTGGAGAGAGAGAATAACCCAAACAAACCCATATCTCCATTTTCCAAGAACTCAAAACAAAGATATAGAATCCCATGGTTATGATGATGTTGCTGTTGAAGTTCACAAAAATATACATATAAGTATATAACCTCCTTCTTTGGATCTTCTTTTACTGTCAAGAAGCCAAGTTCCATTTGATGTTTTGGCTGTTTTTAGCACAAGTTGCAGTCTGCAAATCTTTTATATCAGAGCAGCAGTAATTGTGTAATCTGTCTTATGTCTGCTTTGCTTGTTTTGAAGAGAATTTGCATTTTGCAGTGACCCCACCATCATCATAGAAATATCCATCTATAAACAAACTTAATAGATCTTCACAGATCTTCTATATTCTTTAACTCTATATTCAAATTTTTGGTTTTGAAATTTATTATTTTTTTTAGTACTATTTACAAAGTTGTAGCAGTTGTGGCTACTAGCAGGAGTGGTAGGCTGCCTTCAGATTCAGGTGCTTTTGCAGACTGGGTTGCTAACCCTTCATCATCTTCTGCTCTCAGATCTTCTGATCAAGACCTTTCTTTAGGGTTCAATGCCGGCCCCCCCACTGCCTCAGCTGGGATGTGGTCGAACTCATCGACCACATCCACTAGACAGATAAACTATGGTCTTCCAGAAATGGGGATGCTAGGTCTTCGGGATGTCTTTGTTGTTGCGGATCCTCATGGTCATCCACATTCAATCACCAACGCCAGTGCTGCGACGGCAATGGGTCGCAGTGTTGGCGTTGGTGTAATCCCGCTTTTAAGCACTACGCCATGTCTCGAAGAGGACATGTTGAATAGTCGTGGGAGAGGTAATAATAATAGTAATAGTAGTACTAATAATTATAGTATTCAGTTTTGGCAGCAACATCCGCAAGCTCAACCACATAATTATTTGAACAAACCAATGATTTCGGACCATGGGTTTCTTCAAGCGAGCGTTGGTGGGTCTAGTTCAACTTCGGGGTCGACTTTAACTTGTCAAGATTGTGGAAATCAGGCGAAGAAAGATTGCCCACACAGGAGGTGTAGGACTTGTTGCAAGAGTCGAGGGTACGATTGTGCAACTCACGTGAAAAGTACTTGGGTACCCACTGCTAGGCGTCGTGAGCGTCAGCTCATGACGCTCTACCAACTACGGTTTCATCGGCCACTTCGGGTCTGAAGAAACCGAGACTCACTTCGCATACCACTACTACTTCACATACTTCAACCTCAAACACTACTCCACCTCGAAGTTATGATACTAGTTCTAGTCATCATCAAGGTATACATCAAAGCATTTTCATTTTGCTACTTCATTTTATTGAATCCTTCATAAGGTCTATGTGATTCCTTATTTTAATTGTTTTTTACATTTGATTGTGTTGTAAATGAAATAAATAGTTTTAATGTAAGTAAATGAAGAGTTTTCATTATAAAAGCGTTTTAGGTTTGAAAATTTTTTTTTTTGCCAACATATTTAATTTAAATTAACTATGTGTAATGTTTATCTACGTCAGTGACCAAGTTTTAGTTTATCATTCCAAATTGCTAACATTGTTTTAAACATTAAAGTCAAGTAGTTATCAAGTCATTTTGCTTTTCAAACTCCTAGCACAATTGTCAATGAAATGACCTTTTAGTTTCGGAATGAATGGACTAAACACATTTAAATTATTAACTATGTTTGGTGTTTATTGCTAGATGCAAGTTTCAAAGAATCATTGCCGAGGCAAGTACGTGCTCCGGCAGTGTTCAAATGCGTAAGAGTGACGGCAGTAGAGGACGGAGATGACGAGTATGCGTACCAAGCAAGTGCAACAATCGGGGGGCATGTCTTTAAAGGGTTCCTCTATGATCAAGGAGTCGAAACACGGGACCAAAACAGCTTTCCTAATTTCTCAGAATTGCACCTAGGTGGAAATAGCAGTGGTGGAGGAAGGAATGTGGGTGGTTCGACATCTTCGCCATTACTCGATCCATCAGATGTTTATGCATCTTCTGGTGGTGGATTGATTACAGGATCAAACTATGGTAACACAATAAATTGATAATTATAATTTTTGCATAAAGAAAAATGTCTATTCAGTGACTCAAAATTTCATGAACACTGATTGGCTGCGTGGCATTGTGTTGTCCAATCAATAGGCATTAGGGTTTATCTTTTGGTCACGCTTCGAATGTTGCCCTAATACGGTCTGTGATTCAACAATTCTTTCAACGTTGCTTCATTATTGCAATAATTTTGATGTTAAAACAAGCTGCTTATTATTACTATTATTATTTTTTAATTCAATGTAAGATGAGAAATTATATTTCCTATATTATTGGAGTATTAAGTATTAACTACTCCCTCTACCCTTTATTAGAGCATGTATCTTTATTTTAAATTAGAAGAGTGATAAATAATTGTAGTCATATATTTTAAATAAAGAAAAATAAATAATATAGGAGATGCAGTTTTATAGATCATCTAATATTTGTGATTATGGTTTCTTACAATATTAATTATATTTCTAATTTGATTCTACACATTTAATTATGATATTCAAACAAACACAATAAAAAACATAAATGAATCAATAATGTAATATAATAAATTCATTTGAAAAAAGAAAAAATATTCTTTTTTAGATAAAACATAATATATCAAAACATAATATGTTTAATATAAAACATTGCCACATCCCAAAAACTTTTGTTATGCTAAACATTTTTCTCATCGATAATAGACAAAGCATCCTAAAAATATGTATAATATTGTAAAGTTTAGAATAAGACGCGATGGTAGTTTAATGTATCTCAACAAATGTTAAAAGATTTTCACAATATTTGTTTCATATACCTCAAAGTGTAGATTACTTTTATGAAGCTCAAATATAACATGATAATAACATGATGATTATCTATCATTTTAAGAACATTGTACACGTGCGTTCCTTCTCCGATATTATAATAAAAAATGTCAACTTTAAATGCAAACTTCCTACCCACAAACTTTTCGGTCTGTGTAAACATAATAGACTGTTGGTGATTACAAAATTAAACGTTTAGTAATATTGTAGCATTGTAAATTATTTATATACATGTTGTATTCTAGTAACTCCCCAGCACTCTTGTTTATAGATCTAGACACTTCTCGTCAAACATTATGAAAGTACTCACCTGATGTCATGAAATTGTATTTAAACGTTAATATTTGATGAATTTACATGATTATATACTTGATGAAGAAGAATAAGTAAATCATAAATACACTACCTAGGCGCAACATATTGTAGTTTAATTTTGCAAAGCTTGCACCACAAATTATTGTTTATTGAAATGAAATCAGTAGGCTATGGGACAACACCAACCATATCATTCTTATTAGTAACTTTCATGTGACAATCACAACAACTCATGTAAAACCATGATTTGTCAGTATCAAAAGACACAATAGATGACAAAACAAAAACGTTTCCCCTCTGTCAAATGAAAGGAATAATAAATGTTTGATATTCCTTATTTTGAAAGTATAAATTGTATTAAAAAAATTACTTAACATAATAACCTGATATAAATCAAGTACATCTTGTATGGATCTTATAGGAAACATGTTCAAGAAAGCATCATTGTAACATTTCTTATTCTTTTCCTTGTTTAAAGATATTCGTGAAGCTATTTTGCTTTCATCATCATCGATCGAGCTTCGTAAAAAGAACAATATTTAGTATTGATAGCACAAAAAATAACAAATCAGTTATGCTTAAACATATTAGACATATGCTTAACATACTTGTGTTTGAATTCCTCAATTTTAGGAAACTTTGAGTTTATGAACAAATGGGTGGCATGACAATCATTTTGGATGCTTATATTATCTGTAAAACAAAAAATATAGTGGATTCTTGAATTAGATGATCGAGCATATGCAAATTAATATGGTTAATAAAAATAGCTTCGTAATGCGTTAACATTAGATAATTATTACCTTTTTGAATCTTACACCAGCCTATTAAGAATAATGACGGTGCATGGATTGTTATAGTTATCATCGTCATTAACATATTTGTGTAATCGCCAGGCATAGTCTCCATAGAAAATGCATTACAAATTATTGTAGCTGTGGAAATAACTCAAATCAAATATGAGACCTTTTTACAATAGCAGTAGTTACCATGTACTTGCTGCTAGGCCATATGTTGATATTTCTAGAGACATGTCCATTGTCTATGATGATGATCACAACATCCCTCCTCTGGTAGATATGTATGTTGACACAGATGATGATGTGCTAGATGGTTTCGGTAAAGAGGCTGATATGACCAACCTAGAAGAAGTTATTCCAGTCAGTCAATTGTTACTACCGTAATTCACAGAGATCAATCTGCTATTCAAACCAGAACAAAGTCCAAGGGTTTGAAGGACTTAACTGATCAAGGGTTCTTTTCTAGATCCCTTCATAACAGAAACAACCATAAAGATATCCAAAACTTTTATTTGCCTGCTCATCCCAAGTTAAGCTTAAGAAAGTACATCAAGCTTTGACTGAAGAAAGTTGGGTTGAAGCTATGCAGGAAGAATTGTTGCAGTTCAGGTCCGTTGCAAGAAGTTTGGACTCTGGTGGATCTGCCTAATGGAAAATCTGCCATTGGTACTAAGTGGGTGTTCAGAAATAAGAAAGATGAAAGAGGGATAGTGGTTAGGAACAAGGCAAGATTGGTTGCACAAGGATACACACAAACAGAAGGTCTTGACTATGATGAAGTATTTGCTCCAGTTGCAAGGATTGAAGCCATTAGATTATTCTTAGCATATGCTTCATTCAAAGATTTTCTAGTGTATTAGATGGATGTAAAAAGTGCCTTCTTGTATGGGAAAATAGAAGAGGAGGTGTAATGCAGTTCACCTCCGGTTTTGAAGATCCTGATTTCCCAAACAAAGTTTACAAGGTAGAAAAAGCAATGTATGGGTTACACCAAGCTCCAAGGGCATGGTATGCAACCCTGTCTACATATGGACAATGGGTTTCATAGGGGTAACATTGATAAAACTTTGTTTATACTAAGATCAAAAGGTGATATTTTGCTGGTGCAAATCTATGTTGATGACATCATCTTTGGGTCTACTAACAAGGGCTGTGTGAATTTGAGAAGTTTATGCATGATAAGTTTGGATGAGCTCTATGGGAGAGCTTACCTTCTTTTGGGGCGCGCAAGTAAAGCGAAGAGGAGGGTATTTTTATCAGCCAAGAAAAGTATGTGGCTGGGATTCTAAATAAGTTTGGGTTTAAGGATGTAAAAACTGCAAGCACACCTATGGAAACACTGAAGCCATTTCTCCCAAATGATGGAAGTGAAGTTGCGGATGTTCATCTCTACAGGTCAATGATTGGGTCTCTTATGTATCTCACTTCATCAAGGCCAAACATCATGTTTGCAGTCTGTGCGTGTGCAAGATTTCAAGTCACACCTAGAGCTTCACATCTCAATGCAATGAAGAGGATCTTCAGATACTTTAAGGGGCAACCTAAACTAGGCCTTTGGTATCCTATAGATTCACCATTTGACTTGATAGCATACACAGACAATGACTATGCAGGAGCTAGCTTGGATAGAAAGTCTACTACAGGAGGATGTCATTTTTTGGGCTGTAGACTTATCTCATGGCAGTACAAGAAGCAGACTGTGGTAGCCAACTCCACAACCCGAAGCATAATATGTGGCTGCACGCTAGTTCTTTGTGGTCAAGTACTTTGGATTCGAACCAAGCTGGACTATGGGTACAAGTTTTTGCATACTAAAATATTCATTGATAATAACAGTACAATCTGCATTATTAAAAATCATGTTTTGCATTCCAAAAAAAAACATATTGAGATTAGACATCACTTTATTAGAGATTGTAATGAAAAGAAATTAATTCAAATGGTTAAAATCCATACTGATCATAATGTTGCAGACCTACACACCAAAGCCTTTGATGTGGGCATGTTTCAATATTTAGTTGCCAGTATTGGAATGTTGAATCTCTAAATGTTTGATCTTCAAATGTTTTTTGTAAAGTTTTGTAAGGATATGTGATGTTATTTCAATCAAAAAGTAAATATGCTGTTTCAAACTGCTGCTTGTTATACTAAGTACTTCTGGAATCTGCTGTTAGTAGAAATTCCAGTTGCTAAGTATAATTCATGTTGTGATTCTTGTGGAATGGTTTTGGTTGTGTTTTTGTGGTCTTGGATTAACATTTTTCAGGATTAAGCAAAAGGAAATTATTTGGTTTGATGCAAATTTGGAGTGGATACTGCTACTAACAAACTAAAGTGCTGCTAGGCAAAAAGAAAGTCTTTGCTAGGCCAAAGAATCTAGCTGGAATATCTTGCTTGGTTTGAAAGTACAGGGACGAAATCGTAACATTTGAAGTATAAATCCCCAATTGGTTCATTCAATCAGATTGTGCGCTCAAAATGTCTCGATCATAAACCCTAACACTCCTATTAGCATCCCACCTACAATTTCTTAATTCCCAAACCTTAATTCATAATGTCGACAAGATCTGTGGAAAACTAGAAGGGGGGGTTGAATAGTTTTGCCGATTTTAAGTTAGTTTCTAAAAAACTTTAGATTCGATGTTATGTGAAATCGTATGGATGATGATAAAGTATAAATCTAAGAGTAATGCAAGTAAAGAAAGTAAAGTAAGGGATAGAAATGACACAACCGATTTATAGTGGTTCGGCTACAAGGACACCTTCCTTGCCCTACTCCACTCCCCGAGTTACCTACTCGAGAGTTCAAGCACTATGTCAACAAACTCCTTCAACTTGACGGAGAAGTCTTCACAACGTTTCTTACACCTTTTTCCGGTACAAAGCTAAATACCAAGTCCTTAATACGGAGGACCAAACCAACACGACTATTACACAACAACTATGTGAAATATCAAATGCAAGATCTTTGCTACAGAAATCTTGTGAATGAACAAATCAATCAAGGACCCCTTGCTTGGATGACTTGTAGAAAGCTCGTGATCTCGCCTTAGAGAAGGACCTATATGAGAATCACAATAGAAAGAAGAACAACTCTCTAGATCAAGTGATCTTTTGGTAGAAGAGTGTAAGTGAGAGAGTTAGTAAGAAGAGGGGTGAAGAGAAATGACTCTCTATTTATAGGCACAAACTTGCCACTGTAGCACGGATCCCACGGATCCCTCCCTTAAGGGATCCGTCTAGTGTAACATCAGGGATCCGTGGGACGCTCCTCTTTGCCCATGGGTTTTTGGTTATGGGTCATGGGTTGGTCCATGGGTATTTCATTAGATACAATGTATCTAATAGATGCAATGCATCTAGTCAAATGGATATGGGTCAATACTCTGGGTTATGGATATGCTCCATGGGTTGTAGTTTTTACCCATCCTAATAAACTATTACAACAAATGATGTATTACAACAATTTGTATTAAATGACTATATGTAAATGCTTTACAAAAATAACACGTATCCTTATAATTTTACTTATGATAACAATATATTTGTTATCAACAAACACAGAGCTAAATATTAATAAACGTTTTACGTTTTATTTGAATTAACAATCTGCCCCTTTTGTTGATGACAAAACATAATGTTATGATGAGTAAAACTTAAGATTAGATGTATGTTTTGAAAGCCTAAGTTTTCTCCCCTTTTGTCGAAACAAAAAGTTAACCAAACAAGAAATAAAATGTGGTAAAATAGTCCACGTCGCTAACTCCCCTTGATGTAGCCCCTAGAATGGGCGTCAAGTGAGAAAAAAAATCCTACAAAGAAAGGGTTAGTAGTAACATGCATAAATAATTTTGTGATTGACGAGAATCAAGATTGGGAGCCAAGGTATGTAAACAAGGCCTTGTAATAAAACAACAAAATGGTACTTATGCCACATACAAGCATGTAAAAGTAAGAACAAGAATTGTTCTTGAAAAATGACTCAAAAGAAAAATACTAAAGGTAATAAAAATGATTCCTTCCATGCTTGCATAAGGTTATAGATGGAGGTTTTGATGAGTAATGATGTTGATGCGATCAAGAATGAAGTTGAGTATGACTCGCATTTCTTCCCTAATCTCTAGTGCAATATCCCTAGTGGATTGGCAATGTTCACAATGTAAGTGATGTGGGTAATGAGTGCAGAAGTTTTCCGGGTGACTTTGATTTGTGAGATGCGGAAGTTGTGGTGGAAAAGTTGAAAAATGCGGATCAAAGTCCGGAATGTTTGGAAGTGGTGGTGGAAAAGAACCTAGATGTTCTTGTAACACAATGGGAGCTATATGTGATGAGGTTTCAAGGTCTTTGAAAATTGTGTTTGGAGAAGTGGGAGGTGTCAAAAAGACTAGTTATTTTTGCTTTGTTTGTTGAGATCTTGTTGGAGTCTTAAGGAGTTCCAAAAGAGTGACCTTAGGTGGTGATGTGATGGGTGATGAAGTTGTTGTACTTCTTGGTGATGAAGGAGGTGCTATAATGGAAGCATCTTGTGGTGAATGAGTTGTTGGTGATGAATCATTTGATGATAGTTTTATAAGCAACAAGACGGATGCTAATCCATGCGGTTTTTCTAGATTTGGGTGGTGGTACCTTGGAAGGTGGGAGGGGTTGTTTGCACTAGGTGATTCATTTATGTTGGAGGTTCTTTTGGATGACATGATGAGGTTTTTGAGGTTGAGTGATGAATATGCAAGCATTTTGGGAATCCTATTTATAGAAGATGGGGGTTGAATAGTTTTAACGATTTTAAGTTAGTTTCTAAAAACTTTAGATTCGATGTTATGTGAAAACGTATGGATGATGATAAATTATACATCTAAGAGTAATGCAAGTAAAGAAAGTAAAGTAAGGGATAGCAATGACACAAATTTATAGTGGGCGGCTACAAGGACACCTTCCTTGCCCACTCCCCGAGTCACCTACTCGAGAGTTCAAGCACTATGTCAACAAACTCCTTCAACTTGGGAGAAACCTTCAAAGCCGTTTTACACCTTTTCCAAAGACAGCTAAATACCGAGTCCTAATACGAGGACCAAACCAACATTACTATTACACACAACAACTATGTGAAATATCAAATACAAGATCTTTTGCTAGAAATCTTGTGAAGGAACAAATCAATCAAGGACCCCTTGCTTGGATGACTTATAAAAAGCTCGCCTTAGAGAAGGACATATATGAGAATCACAATAGAAAGAAGAACAACTCTCTAGATCAAGTGATCTTTTGTTAGAAGAGTGTAAGAATATATGAGAGAGTTAGTAAGAGGGTGAGAGAAATGAAGAAATGGCTCTCATTATAGGCACAAACTTGCCACTCAGAGTATCGGATCCCACGGATCCCTCCCAAGGGATCCATCTAGTGTAACATCAGGGATCCGTGGGATTCCTCTTGCCCATGAGTTTTTGGTTATGGGTCATGGGTCATGGGTTAGTCCATGGGTATTTTATTAGATACAATGTATCTAATAGATGCAATGCATCTAGTCAAATGGATATGGGTCAATATCATGGGTTATGGATATGTTCCATGGGTTTTAGTTTTTAACCATCCTAATAAACTATTACAACGAATGATTTATTACAACAATTTGTATTAAATGACTATATGTAAATGCTTTACAAAAATAACATGTATCCTGATAATTTTACTTATGATAACATTATATTTGTTATCAACAAACTACAAAGAGATCGCTAAATATTAATAAATGTTTTTACGGTTTATTTGTATTAACAAGATCCTTTCCTGATAATCACAATTTGGTCGCTATGCTGGATAAATCCATTCCAGAATCATAAGGGTTTACTAAAATAATTGATTTCCTTAATGCTTGCCATATAAGGTATGCATTAACAGTATCCCCTACTATATATCTTTCCATCATTAAATAGTTTTGGGCTACTACTAAGTCAAGAACTATTAATGGGGAAATACAAATTCAAGCTTTTGTGGATAAACAAGAGATAGTGATCACTGATTCTCCTATTAGAAATTCCATGGAATTAGTAGATGACAATGGGATTGTTAGTCTCCCTACTCCTCAAATTTTTGAAGGTTTGGAAAGAATGGGGTATGAAAAGCCTAACAATGATTTAAAATTTTTCAAAAGGCTTTTCTCCCCTCAATGGAATTAGTCCTAAAACAACAGGTTGGAATGAGTTTAGTACTAATATAGCTTCTGCTATTGTGTGCTTGACTCAAGGTCAGTCTATTAATTTTTCTAAAATGATTTTGGATGGTATGATTACAAAGTGTGGTGATTCAAGTACTTCCTTTTTGTATCCAAGGTTTGTGCAAATTTTTGTTGATAAACAATTTCAAAGGACAAGAACTCATAAAGGTACCCTGGTGATAAGGATTTAAAAGGTACACTTTTGAGGGGTCATTTAAGCCCTTAATCGATCACTTTTATATCCGTTACTGCTTAATTTCGTTCCTTTTCACTTTTTAGGTCTCTGGAAGGCAAATTGCTGGAATGACACTTATTCGGACGAAAAGGCACGAATATATGAAGAAAATGGCCAAAGTCAAGAATCAAGACACTCAAGCTGGAACAGAAGGACAACGCCACAGCCAAATGGCGACGCCATCGCAACACGCTTTGAGACGACTCAAGCCAAATTGCTATTTTGCACTTGACGGCATCGGTTTTAAAGAGTAGGGCCACAACTCGCGGCCTAGATTTGGATCCCGACGGAATCATAAGATGAAGCCGACGGCGTCACAACCATAAGGTGACGCCGTCACAAAGTTGACGTGGCCAAGACGAAAACCTAATGGCGGGACCACGGCGGCCACAAATAAAGAGTGATCGCGATATTGTAACTCTATATATAGAATTCGAATTTTCAGATTTTAGGGAGGTAGTTTTGTGGAGTAAAACCTAAACCGAACTTTTGTCTTGGTAGTGATCTTAGGGTTCCATAACCTATTTTACAACAAGATAAGTGATTTACTTCATTAATTCAATTATGTCTTCAATTGTTTGTGTGTATGCTTGCATGTTTCCATGTCCGGCTAATTTACTTGTGTGTTTGCTTAGATCTATGAAACCTAGGTATTGAATATTGATTGGTTGTATCTTAATTGTGATTACCTAGTATTGCGATAGGTCATTCGTTGTGTTTTTAATGCTTGAGTAATCTTTGTGAACATTAGTTTATAATCACCTAGAGTTATTGTAGGCTAAACATCCAAAGGTAACCTTAGAGTTAGTTTATGAATCCTAGAGATTTCCTAGGCAATAACCTTAAGGTAGTCTCAAAGAGTTAGAGAAAAACGCATACCCTACGACCTTAGAAGACACAACGCGTTAAGAATAAGGACGTGACAATTCAACCATCAATAGGAGATAACTAGGGAGTAATAGCATATAGGTAAACACATCTTTTAATCATCATAAGAGCACACAACAATAGACATAGACTACACTCACCTTAGCTTAGTTAATTTAGATAAGTAGAGTAATCAGTAGAAATACCAACCCCCCAAATCCAATACCTCGAGATTCGTACCTTCAATTTTTTGAAAAATATGAATAAAAATAATCTTCCTCCACCCCAACCTTAGCGTAGTAATTTATCACTAGCATTCCTATTCCCCTAGAGAACGATATCAATTCCCGAGGCTTACCCTAATACTACACTACAACGATTAGGTTCACTGCCTAGGGTGTTGAAAAACTTGCTCGATGAAAAGGAAGTTGCTTTGACCCCGAACGTTACATATCAAGTTTTTGGCACCGCGCCGGGAATAGAATAGCTAGTTAGATTTCCACCGCTTTAGCTTCCCTTGCTTGATTCCTATCAAGTAAGCTTTTTCTCATTTTAGCTTCCTCGTAGTCATCCCCTTCTGTGACCTTTGTTCGTAACCCCATCACTTTTCATCATGCAAGGTGATAATCAACCACCACTCAACAACCCACCACCAAATAAATCACTTTCACTCAAACCCCAACCCAATGACCAACACATAACCGCCGCTATATGTGAGTAGAAACAACGACCTTCAAGAGGTATTTGACATACTAATTAGATGCTGTTGGGAAATGGTTAGGCCTCTGTTATTGGCTCTATGATAAGTAGTAATTCGGATAATGGCTTGGTGGATAAAAATGTGAATGAGGAGGATATTGCTTATTTCAATCCTTACCCCACTAAGGAATAGGTTGCCAACCATCAATACATAATCGATAATCCCCGATCACCCATCATTAGGATATGTCCAAAGATTAGAAGAGGAAATCCTTGGAACCTCAAAATCCCTTGTATGATTGGATATAGGAATGTCATACATATAGATACGAATCTCCCATTAATGTCATGTCATCACCGCTTACAATGACATTATGAATGAGCGACTTAAGATTAGGAGAGACCCTAAGTATCCGGGTGGGGTTTGCAACTTTGTGGGAAGAGTCAAAGATGTACACGTCTTTATAGGGAATTTCACCTACTTAGTTGATTTTGTGGTCCTAGAAGACATCGGGTGTGTCATTGACTATAGCTTATCCCAAGTAGTGCTAGGAAGACCGTTTGTTGAAACATCTAAAATGAGCCATAACAAGTATGAAGGAACGGTTAGGTTTAAGAAAGGGGACGATGAGATCACTTATAGGATGCCTTGGAAGACAAATGGATATGGCCCTTTATCCCTCTTCGAACGAGACAACATTAGAGCTTTTGAGGAAAAAAGTGAAGACGATGTTGAAAAAGGTTTAAACTTCATGTGGGAGAAAAGGAGACTTTATTATAATGATTGCTTGACCCTAGGGCCTAGGTATAGAGTCGATGAAAATTTTGTCAATATGATAGAATTTTCATTGAGAATGAAAAACGAGACCAAGGGGCACTTCGAGTCTAGCTAAAAGGCTCATAAATAAAGAAAAGCGCTTCGTGGGAGGCAACCCATGCTTAATTGTTTGTGTGTCGTATATCTTTTATTGATTGTTTATTCTCATGTTTGAATTTGTAAATGTTTTATTTTGTCTTTAACCCTCTTAGTTACATATAAAGATATTTTACAAATGGGATAAGTGTAGGGAGGATTACACACGTTTTCAAAAAGAACGTGAACATGAGAATTAAGATTATTAAAAAGATATACATGTGTGTTTGTTTGAGTCAAATGCTTGTATCGAGTCATAATGGATGTTTTGTAGAAAATTTTCCAAATTCTAAAGATATAAATTTTCCAGAAAATCGCACGCTTCAGGATAACCTGACGGCGTCAGATCGGAACCTGACGGCGCCGAGGAGAGTAGAAACAGCTTCTAACTTTTTCTCGTTTTCTGTGCTACTTATAAAATTTTGGAATTTTTCAGGTCTTAATTTTCTAGAAAATCTGTAAACATCCATTCCACAAGCATTATATCCTAGTTTAGTAGAGTCATATATATATTGTTAACCGATTTTTGAAGGTTTCATTTGTTTACTTCAAGTGTGCAGGTTTTATTTATCAAGAAGAAGATACATAAGATTGGATGGAGCTTTTCACGCATACGTTCTTCTTGGAAAGAATTTAACCACTACTTCACACGGATCCTACCGAGCTAATCAGGGGAGTATTAGTTTCTCTCTCTTTAATTACCTCCATTATCATAACTTTGATGCTTTCTGGGAACATTGGGGACAATGTTCAGTTTAAGTGTAGGGAGGGAAAATAAAACAGGAACTTTGAAACTATGCTTATCCTTGACTATTTTCCTTGTCCAATTTCATTTGTGTAATAAACCATGAGAAATATCGGTTAGGGTAATTTTGGCACCAAATTTAAATTTTTCATGACATGTAGGAGTGGGCCATTAGTCTTAATAAAGCGCCTCATGGATAGGAAGTTATATGACTAGCACAAAACCCTTTACCACTTAAATTCCACCCAAAATGTAAGGATCGCCCTTAGATTTTTAGGAATTAAAGCATTCCACTTTAATGCTTCGAGAGTGTACCGTAGTATAATAGATTCTAGAACTTGTTTTGTGATGCATTCCGAGATCGCTAGTGAGACTACACTTGTGTAGTTAGGAATAACTAAATGATAAGAGGCATTAGGATAACTGTTGTTTGATACCCGTATTATAATTATTTCTTCCACATCGGTAGAGTAATTCCCCCACACCCTTGCGTTGTACTCATCTTTAGTACACGATACCCCTAGTTAACCCCTCAGAGCCTATCCTTTTCGCGGTTCTCGTGATGTTTTGGTTTTCCAAAATATCAATGAAGAGCATTGTTTACAATCCACCCCCAAATGTACACCCAAATCGCCTTAGCCTACCTTGTATGCACTCACTCTTAGTGCATTATTGTTATCATACTTAACCCTTAGTTCAATTATCTAGTTGCTTGCATAAGTTGCTAAGTCGAGTCATATCCTTTGTACATAGTTTTGGGACGATTGGGACTCACGGGAAAAGTTAAATTTTATGAATTGACGGGAAGGAACGTTAAATTCAAATTCCCTTTATTTACGTAATAATGTACTCTAAGTGTTTCATCTTTTCAATTCAAAATTAGTGTTAGAGTTTAGAGTGTTGAGTCTTGGCTTAGCAACGCCATTCTTCTCATGCTTGTAACATAAAATTTTTTGACTTGCCACCACTAAATCGCCTATCCCACTAAACCCTTTGTTTCCCTACCATAAGCCTAACGTTACAACCCTTTAAAAGCTCTTTAGTTTTTCCTAGGTGTTTACACCAAAGCGATGGAGGTTTGATCTAGTCTCAAGCCTATGGTAATCTATGTACTAGGACCGGTTAATGAGTGTTTATCTTCCATTTCCAACTTGATATTGTTGAAACTTAAGACCTTGATAGATCTTAGAGCACTCGTAGATCGTTAGTAATGTCTATGTAATCACAAACACACTAAAAGACAATCTCTATAACTTGTATTCAAGCGGAAATTAAACACAAGAACAAACACAAATAACTAAGAACTTCTTTGATCCTCTATGGATCTTTTAATAATACTAAAACTTTGTTTTTCAACTCGTACATAATTCATACTATTGTGTTCCTTTTATAGACAAGGAACTTGCTTCCCAAGAAACGTATAAACATAAAACTAAATAAGATATACATTATCACATCCTAATAAAGCTCATGCATATCCTAAATAACTATAGAATACGCGGAATATCTATCTCCGCAGAAACAAACTACACGTTTATATTACTTCAGCAGAAACTCTACTTCAGCAGAATCCATGTACTTCGGTAGATTCCTTCAAGAGTATTCAGAGAATTCCTACTTTGAAGAATTCCCAACAATCCTCCCCTAAACTGGAATTTGACTAGGTTAAGTTCCAGTTTCTTGATAGATCTTTAACACAGCATAACAAGAGGATTGTACTCGAACATCAGCAGCAAAGAACCAAAACAATTACATCTCTATGATGACAAATCTTTAAATCTTTGTAGCAACAAATGACAAAATGTACATCAAAACATATTAGTTTCATACTATTCTCATCACATACAGGTGTGTTAACTCCTGTGAGAGGTGAATCATTGAAAATAATGGATTTGATGTCTCTTTACCAATAGCCATTACTACTGAGTAGCCATATGTTTGAGTTCGGAAACTATGGTACACTGATAACCATCTGATTTACTAGCAAATCAGCAACTATGAACGGATTTGACATGTCTTTACGTAGTAGCCGTTTGCTCAGGACTAGTCAATTCTTAGGTAGAAAGAATCCCCTTGGTGAATTGATTACCAAATATGGTATTCCACTGCCTTTACCACAAGCCATATACTTGTGGGCTAGCCCATTCTTGGATTCCAAAAAGGAATAAACCATGGTGAATTGATGACCATACAACCCTCAGCAATTAAGCATGGGTGGTTGCATACCCTATGATTTTGAGCAAACCATTACAGCTATCAACAGATTTGATGTGTCTTTACCAAAGCTGTACCATTTGGACTAGCCAACTCTTTGATATACACAAGGTACATCTGGTGAGTTAATAACCATGAACATACAAATGTACAACAAAGCTGCAAGAAAAGTTAGACAAACAAACAGATACATAGTTTTTTTTAACTAAGAATGAAACAAATAAATAAAGAAAACAAATAATACATATAATACAAGATAAACCAAGATACCAGAATCAAGAAGATGCTTGATGTTGCTGAAGTTGAGTCTTAATCAATCCCATCAATTGTTCAACATGTAACATATCATTTCCAACTGGATCAGGAGGAACTTCCAACTTTGTTCTAAGCACGCTTCTCATCAAGTTCACAGACAAAGGATAAATCTTATCAGAGAACATACACACAGTCATCCCATTCTGTGTCTCCACCACATGCACACAGGGAAAAGGATAAAATCTCCAAGTCTCAACCTTCCACTTATGTGAATCTTTCCAAATTGAATATCCCTTACCATTTGGAGATTGAGAGTCAAACAGAACTTGAAGATCACCCAACAAGTATAAACCAGAACCCTGTGGTGAATGATTCTCATAATGTTTTGTGACAAGGCCATTGAGTGTAATCAAATCTTGCCTATCCACCATATGAAGTATATCCTTCAAGAAGTTAAACTGCATAGAAGTATTATCCAACATAAAGATGGTGTTCAGCTGTCCATCAGTCAAAGTCCAACTAGTCAACACACCATGAGACCCCTCAAGAAAAGCATCAGCAGATCCCTCTTTAATGAAAGTTGAATCAGCAGCCTTTAAATCCAAAAACCTATCTCTGAGAGACTTATGAATCCAAGAGGTGTATGTCCCATCTGATCTCACAGATCTCCTTAGAGTAATGTGTCTCCTTTTAGACATCATTTTCTTCCTCCTACCTGGTATATAAATCTCCATAGAGACAGAAGATGGTACCTTCTCGGTCATCGAAACATCTTTAGCAGGAATGGAAGAAGTAGAAGTAGAAATTGGAACGACACCACTAAAGCATACATTTTTTCAAGCACTCTCTAGGCTCTCTTAGCTTTAGCTGCTGCTTGTTCAGCTTTCCTAACCATTTCTACTCCTTCTTTATCAATAGGTGCAACAGGATGAATAGGATCAGCCATATCCTTTGAATCCAGAGATGGATTAGACACACTAGGTAATGCTTCAGAAGAAACAACAAGAGGTTCAGCAAAATGACCTCTTTCAGTAGATGCCTCAACAGACACAGCATGAGAACTCATCTTTGGTGTAACATCATCAAAAGAATCCACAATCTCAACTTGCTTGGTTCTCTTTGCCTTTGGAGCATCTGCACTATCAGCAATCCTCTTCAAGTTAGAAGGTGGTGTAATTTGCTTCATAATTCTATTGTACATATTGAGTAAGACATCATCAGATAAAGCCCAAACTTGCTTCATTGTCAAACCAGATTGATAGAAGCTAGAACTTTGATTATACACCACAGTCCTCATATACTTTTTCTTCGAGCTTCAGGTAGGTGGTCTTTCCCTTTTTTAGCTTTAAATGCAGTGCAAGCAATGGCTTTTCTTTGTGCAGCTGCAGCTTGCTTCCTTTGTTGGCCAAGAGCCACCATCATTTGCGAGCAAAGTTGTCACTATCAAAGTATGCTCCTAAAATACTTTGTGCAAGAGCAGGATTGGATGCAGCTTGATGAGTGTAAGTATCCCATTGCTCATCAGTAAAATGAGTGGACATTTCATCAATTTCTCTTTGTCTCTCAGGAGGCAAATTGGTAGCAAACTGAGCTTCAAGCTTTTGAGCCAATGCATGACTCTTCTTCATATCTGCATACTCAGCTAGCAATCTTTCTTGTTCTTGCCTTTCCTGTTCACTTACTAGATCTGAACCAAGCTCCTCATCAATCATAGCTCATTTTCCTTTATCAGTAGGCTCAACAACAGAATCATCATGTGAAGTATCAACAATAGGAACATCAGAAGAAACACCCATGTAATCATCAGCAGTAAAATGTTAAGGAGTGTCTTCAGAAGTAACATTAGCATGAGGGTCCAAATTAAAACTCCTTCAAGCAACAAATACTTCATCATGAGTTGCTGAAGGTGAAGAAGTAGGTTGTTCTTGCACAGATGAAGATTGACCAAGCTCAGAAGAAATATCCATCATTGGAGCATCAACATTCTCATCAGTGGTTGCCACATTATCCACACTTTGCAATTTTGATGATTCAGTGGAATCCTTACTCAAATATTTTCTTGTTCTCCTTCTAGAAAACATAATAGGTTCCTTGGGCTTTGAGGATCCAGTAGCAATTGGAGTAGAAACATGAGTTTGTTGAGCAACATTAGCCAAGATTTCAAGTGAATCCAAATTAGCATCCTCTTGCTCCTCATCAGAAGAAACCACAAGCCTCCTTTTGCTATTTTGCCCAAGTTGTCCTCTAAATCCTGAACCTTTTTCTTTAACTCCACAATCTCATCACCAAGTGTAGATTTAGTCTCAGCAAGCTCCTTTTTGAGATATGCAACCTCTTTCACAGTCCTGTTAAGCAAAGCATATACAGATGTGAGAGTAATAGGGTCTCGGCCCACCAGGCAGATTGCTCAGTGTTAATGGGAGCTTCATTGGACCTTTCAGGAGAAATATGGTCATGCTCAAAGATAGGAGAGCTGTCATCAAATGGTTCTCTTATAGGACTAGGTGTGTGCATTCTAATACCCTCAGGCTCAAACTCATAAGGAGTAACATGAGTAGGTGGTGGACTAGGTGTAGGTGTGGGTAAAGGTGCAGGTGTGGGTTGGTCAGGAGAAACATGTGATGCTTCAGCAGTCATGGAAGGGCCCTCATCCAAGGCAACTGATGGATTACGATCAGCAGCAACATTAGTAGAGGGTGGAGCACCAACAACATTACCCTCATCAGCAGCCTCATTGCCTTGAGGCACCATAGCTGCTAGCAAAGGATAATGTTCTCCCTCATAATGAGTTTTCATTGAAGCAAACACTTTAGCAGTTAGAGCTCCTATGGGACAAAAGGCTTGGACTTGGATTGTAATGTCTAAAATCATTTGCAAAAACCTAGGGTACATTAAAAACTTATGCTTTTTCCTTTGAACATTCTCAACTATGTTATCAAAAATATACTTAGAAAAATTATAAGTTAAACCCTGTGACAGACATACAATCCCAGAACTCAATTGAGTAGAAAATTGGTCCCATCCCCCTGACTTATTACTAATGCATTGAAGTAAAGTGTGTACAAAAAATCTCCACATGGGGCAAAGCTTGTTTTTGTGCCACATATCAGTTCTAGTACTTTGATAACCCACAACCCTTAGCCCAGCAAGTATCTCCACAGAATTAGAGTGATAAACCCCATCTACATCGTCCAAATGAAGTTGTCTCCTTATCAAATTGATACAATAATAACAATAAAAAAACCAAATGCCACAAAAACCCAATAAAAATTGTTTATGCATTCTAAATGATATCTTCAAAAAGCAATATCTATTAGAGTTCTAAAATTATATGTGTTTTGTTGGCTCATTTTTTTCGGTTTGGTTTTATGCTAAAACCAAACCGAACAGTAAATTTCGGTTTTCTCAAAATACAAAAACTGAACCATCAGTATTTCAATCGGTTTCGTTTTTTTCATTATTGACTTCTCTTTTTTTCAGTTTAGGTTTTCTACACACCTTTACAAATTAATATAAATAGATAATGTTATTGGTTGATGGCACATTATATTAGTATAAAATTATTTGAAAGTAAAAAATACGGTTGATGTGATTTATGAAAAAAGGAATTTCTTTGAAAGATAATTTTTTGTTCTCCAGATTTAAAAAATATGGTTGTGCAGCTTGAAGGTGACCTGATTTGTAAATATCCAACCCATGATAACGATTTAACTTATGGTTTTTTGCCACCCTGTCATGCAAATTATCTTTTTCTTTTTTTGAGCACCTGTCATGCAAATTCAAAGGCAATAAAATACTACGTAAATTGAAAACAGCATATTCAAAAGAATATTAATTTGCAAAGAAATCATAGCTATTTTATTGTTTTCTTTGAATAAAACACCTCATTACATTCCTTTTTCTTTTGTTCTTTACCCAACATCATATCTTCTTCGACACGTTTTTAATTTGTCACTTCATTATTTGTGGTCTCATGTACTACCAAAAGAACAATAATGGAGAGAATGACTCATATACATAGTGAGTGATATTCGGGACAGTCCCATGAATTTATGAAACTTTTGAAAATCCTGAACGAAATTAAATAATAAGGTTTTTCGATAAGGTATGTTATATACAAAGTGTCATTATTTATATGATATAATGTAATTAGTTATCTAAACGTTATAACATATTACTCATTTAAGATATTTTCTCATCTAAATACTTTTTTTATTCGTGAAGAATATGTGTGCACATGCATATAATTATTAACATGACAAATTTTGAAGAGACCGAAGCGTATCGTGTATTATTATCGTACATCTTTAGAGACGACACTGGTGATATTGATGAGGATGTAACATTGTTAGACGTTAGGATTTCTATATTACATCCTCATAAAGTAGAAAAAGAGAGGGTTAAGTTGTTCATGCATATTCACGAGACCGAAGCGAATCATGTAGTATTATCGTGATATGTTGTGTATGGTTTGGACAAGTTGCGTTAGTTATCTTATGTCCAAGTGACCTGCTTTATGTGCCGAAATACTATCCCGATATATATGTGACAATGTCCCAATACGACGACTTTTCAAGTTTTATGAATGAATTAATAATGTTTGTTAGTTTATAATCGTGGAGTTAACGGGCATTATTGATGTTCCTTTATTCGTTTCCTTTATAAAAACAATTGGCATCTTTATATTCTTTAATTTTAGAAAACTCAGCTTTTAGGCTGGCTTACGGTTGTCGGTTTCTTTTAAAATATAGTTCTTGATTTGGTTCTGAGTTTATATGTTTTTTACAATATGCATAGAGCTAGTTTATATTGGTTAGTTATTATGCATGATCAATTATTACCTATTCCAATATGGAATTTAATGTAGGTCCAAACATTACACGTACGTATCATATTTCACCATGCAACATGCAAACCAGGTATGAGTTTGGTACGTGTGAAGTGATTGGCTACAACTTTGAAAGCATCTTTTTCAAACCATCCAATCTCCATGACATGTTCAATATGTATTCGTATAATCTCTTACCTAATTGTAGCTAGTCACAATCATATCATTTATCAAATTATTGAAACTATGGTCAAATGTTTATTTATTTTTATGGATTTTAAAACACCACACAAGTATCATGCGATTCCTTGTTAAGATTGCTTTGTGATATGATAGTATATATAACTCTAATTAACATCAAAGGAAGCAGACATATATAACTCTAATTAACTTGTTAACAGATTCAGAATCTTGGTCATATATCTATTACAACTCACAAAATTTCGATACCATCTATCTATATCATACACAAAAATGATTAAATGATCCATACTCGAAGTTACAATTAAGTCTTTATCAAAAATGAGTAGTGCAGGGACCGTTTGTTGAATTAATTGTATTGATGAAATTATCAACCTAGCTATTTGGCTATTTTCAATAGCTTCACCGAAAATCACATGGGACACTAGAAAGAAAAGCAAAGAGATAAATTGGACCCCCACCACCTTTATATTTCTTAGATTTCAATTTCTCAAACCAATAAATTAAACTGTTAAAAGGATAAGGATAAGCCCAAGATCGGTTTGTGGGTTTAGAGTATTAGGGTTTCACTATTATAAATAGTGGATGATTAATAAAGATTAATCTATGGATTTCAATGTAAACATACGGTCTCACATGGTATCACAGCCAAACCTTCGATCCACTAATCCTTAAATTTATTTTTTCGTTTTTCTGTTTGTCGACCAAAGAGTTGTCGACGGTTCCATTTGTTTGTCGACCAAGTTCTGTTTTTTTGTTTGTCGTTCAAGGTTTCTCGACCAACAGTTGCTATTGGTTAATAATAAAGATCAATGATAATTGGTTTTAATTAGTAGATTTTCGTGCATGGTTCTCGTATTAGAAATTCATGTACGATGGGTTTCAGTTAGTAGATCAAGGCAGTTTTTATTTGGATGATCGAATTAATGGGATGGCGTATTGAAATTAATTAGCTGCATATAGAGAGGTTATAGTTGATTGATTTTGTATTGGTATTGGACCCCGTCAAACCCTAGCCATTACCTTTTAACCCTAAATTTTTTTATTTTTACTTACAGTTTTTTTTGTCGACCTTGTGTTGTCAACCTGTGTGATTGTTTGTCGACCACGTTTTCAAGTTCTAGTCGCCTTCAAGTTTCTGGACAAATTGCTTTCGCTCACTCAATTGTCAAAGTGATATATTTAATTCTTTTTCACAAGAATCTATTAGCTTTTGATCTCGTGGGGTTTTTTGTTTCAATATTTGTAGCACCATCATTAATTACGAATTGGTAAAACCAATTGTTTATTGATCGGTTAAACATTAGTTCAAGTGCTACGTGGAGCAGCCACTCAAAGTCTTGGTGTGTTGGAATTATTTTATGTTACTAAGCTGTTGAAACATGATGCGGATGTGATCTTTGAAGTGGTGGGATCTTTAAAATTTGCCAGAACAAAGAAGATATTAGTAGTTTTATGTTTAAGGGAAAAAAAAGTTATATTTATTTAATTGTTTGTTTTTGTCTTATATCGAATCCAGGGTAGAAATTCCCGAGACGATTTTTGTTTGTTTCGAATCTAAGGTTCTTATTCCCGAGACAATTGTTTGGGATACTTTGAGTTATCCCGTTTTACTTTGGTTTATTGTTTTATTTTGCTTTCTTAGTTTTCTTCTTCAGTTCGAACTTTTGCGATTTCGCCGCTCGAACTGCGAGGGAGTGTTAAAGGATAAGAATAAACCCAAGTCTGATTTGTGGGTTTAATGTATTAGGGTTTCACTATTATAAATAATGAATGATTAATAAAGATTAATATATGGGTTTCAATGTAAACATACGGTCTCACAAAAACTAGCTGATATTGATATTTGCATTGTTTTGACGAGTCGTACTTGACAGCCTAATTTTCTGCAAAACTTCCGCATTAACGTACATATTTCAACAATATAACAACATCAAAACCGTTTTCTCTAGTACGCAATTTTGTGACAACAATGATCATTTAGAGTATTCACGTATCATTAACTAGCATGATAAAATGGTCCACACTCAAAGCTAAAAATTCTTTGTACAGGAACAAAACTTTAGAAAGAAAAACAAAAGAGAATTATTACTCGATTGCAAGTTAACATTTATACCCCCCTTGTATCTATCTTGGGAGATGATTTGTCTGACTCCTAAAAATGATTTGTACACTCAAATTAGTTGTGTTTGGACAGTTATACCCTTATGGTCATTCTTACATTTTCATCACTGTAAAGGAATAAATGTTCAAACACAAATAATTTGAGTGTGCCAATCATTTTTAAGAGTGTACAAATCAACTCCCATCTATCTTAATTATAATGTAACTAAACAAATGAAAAAGGAAGTTTCTTTTTCTATAACCAACTATTATTGTCTACTACTTTCAAAAAGGCAAAATCTAATTCAACTAAAACAGTAAAAGGTATGTGTGTCTTTTTAGTTTCAGTTCTACATAAGTACTCCGTACTAATTAACAACAACAATACCTAATATTATCAGGAGAGTTATATAAAAAGGTAAGATGTGGACAAATATACTCTTATCACCAAAATTTAAGTTGGCACTGTGTAATACTACCTCCGTCCCATATTAACTGTCCTATTTGACTTTTCTAAGTCTCTTTTTGTCAACTTTGACCTTAAATATATTTTTTTTGTGTTATATAATACTTGATGAACGTTATATCAATGAAAATACATTTAAACCTTCATTCTATTCATATATTTTTCATCAAGTATTATATAACACAAATAAAAATATTCAAAGTCAAAGTTGAAAGAAAAAGAATTTGAAAAGTCAAACTGGACAGTTAATATGAGACGGAGGGAGTATCTTTTTAAGTTAAAAAGAATAAAACTAATTTCCACTAACAGTCAAAATTATACTTTGCATGGCATAAAATAAATTTGATAAAAATTTATTGTTTAAATAATTACTCATAATGTAATAATTAAGTAACTACATAAATTAATAAATATTTGTGTAATTTTGAATAATTGATGATTATTAATAATACTAGACGATTACTCGAGTATAACGGTGACAGTGTGGTAAAGTTAATTTATGTGCGTACTTTTTTTTATGTATATATATGAGTGTAGATTAAGTAATATTGAAGAAAATTAGTGATTTAAGTTTACTTAGGTATTTATATAGTTAATAAATTGTATCGACTTTTATAAGTAAAAATATTTTAGTTTAAACAATATTACTTATTTTTTAAAATTTTAAATTTTAAATAGATATATTTTCTTTATATGTAATAAGTAAAATAAATTGGATAAAACTTTACTTTTTGAATAATTAGATAATTAGTCATAAAATGTAATAAGTAAGTATATAAATTAATAAATGAGGAATTTCAAATAATTGATGATTATTAATAATACTAGACGATTAATTGCACATAACGATGACGTTGTATGATAATGTTAATTTATGTGTGTAGATTTTTATATATACATATATGAGTCACTCAGAATGAAAAAAGTTACTGATTAAAATTTTAATCAAGTATTTATATATATTTAATAAATGGTAATGACTTTTATAAGTAAGGCTATTTCAGTTTAAACAACATTACCTATTTTTTAAGTTTTAAATTTTTATTTTATTATTATTATTTTTTTTATGTAATAGGATAGGATGCAATATAATCGTTATTCGATACCTATGACTATCCAAATTCATATAATTAAAATTGAATTAATTTATTTATTTTAAGAAAAAAACCATAGTTGGTTCCAGCCGCCTCATTTTAAAATGCGGCCTTTAATTCGCAATCCGTTAATAAAAGCATATGCACTCGACCTTATTCTTCATCCACTCAACTCAACTCGACTCCTTTTCTTTTTCTTACCTTTCATACATCATGTCTCGTATCAAAGATTTCTTTTCCAGAGCCATGGATTCCTGTAAGAACACCAACAAACGAAAAAAACTCATCTTTGGTGCTCTTGCTACGGTCCTTTTAGTCTCGGCTTTAATCGGCATTGTCGTTGGAGTCAAGTCTAAGAACTCGACATCCAACGACAAATCCATGTCACAAAGCATCACTGTTTCCTCAGCTCATGAAATCGTAAAGTCGTCATGCAGCACCACATTATACCCCGAATTATGCTACTCCACAGTCGCCAGCCACCCTGAAGTAAGCACAAAGGTCAAGTCTCAAAAAGACGTCATCGAGCTAGCTATTAATGTGACCGAAAAAGCCGTACAGCTAAGCAAGTCCAAGATAGAGAAGCTCTCTAAGCGCAAAGGCCTCACCCCACGTGAGTACGGTGCGCTTAGAGATTGTCACGAAATGGTTACCGAGACACTGGACGAGCTTGAAGAAGTCGTCAAAGGACTCGAAGAGTATCGCACCAAGAAGTCGCTTAAGCAACATGCAGAAGATCTTAAAACCCTAATGAGCTCAACTATTACGGACCAGAGCACCTGCCTCGACGGGTTCTCACACGACGAGGCAGATAAAAAGGTCCGTAAAGAGCTGGAAAAACTAGAAGAACGTGTCGAGAAAATGTGTAGTAATGCATTAGCCATGATATGTAACATGACCAACACAGACATAGCTAACGAGAATAAGCTCAACGGGAGAAACTTAAAGGAAGAAACACTCGACTCCGAGTGGCCGCATTGGATGTCTGTCAAGGACAGGAAGCTGTTGCAGTCAGGAACCGTGAGACCAAACGTTGTAGTGGCGGCTGATGGTAGTGGAAACTACAAGACGGTTGCGCAAGCTGTGGCGGCTGCGCCATCTAAGAGTAGTACGAGGTACGTGATACGGATAAAGGCAGGAGTGTACCGTGAAAATGTTGACGTACCGAGTAGTAAAACCAACATAATGTTTATGGGAGATGGTAGAAAGAACACAATAATCACTGCAAGCCGGAGCGTAAAAGGTGGTAGCACAACCTTCGAGTCCGCCACCGTTGGTACGTTAATTTCTTCTTTAGAACTGTGATTATTTTTTTTTTAAGGTAAAAGGGTTAATTCACTCTAGTAAAATTATATTAAAAAAAAAATATTGAAGTACAAATAATATGAGTGAGTCTCATGTCCTCCGCCCGATCAGGGCGACAGAACTGTATGATTATTAGTAGTAACATAGTTTTAGACCACGTACTTTAGTTTGAAAGAGACCTACAAAAAGCTATATGTAAAAGATACTTAAGTTGTCTATTATGAATTAGTATGGGGTTAACTTGATTATACAATTGAAATGGAATCCAAGAATATACGAGGATAGTGAATATTGGGCTGTCTCACATCTAAGTTTACATGCGAAACCATAAAAAATTACGTCGTTTTAATAAGTAAAACATCAAATCTACCTCATTTGTATCATGCCCTTCACAATATTAATGTTTTCTATTGATTTCATCACAACATCACTTAAGTTGAGTTCACGTTAATACATGCATTTTTTACATCATATTGTTAGGTAATTTCATTAACTAATAGATTCAACAATGGTTTGTTTGATTTCACCATTAAAATGCGTTTCACAATGCATATAGTAGTTCCGCTACTCAAATTTTGAAAAAATATTAACCAAAATGACGTATTTTTTAAGGATTTTTTATGATTTCGCATATAAGCTTAAATGTGAGACAACCACGTATTCACTTTTCTCATATATAAAATCTTTTGGACAAAGTAAAGAAGAATGTAGTAGTGGTGGACTGGTGGTTAACAAAGTAAATATTTAAGAAGTCCATTTTATATCTGATTGAAATTGAGTGTATCTTGGAATAAAATTCTATAGGATTCGACACTTTATTACTTTTACATATTCTATCAGGCTTTAAGTGATTTTTTTAAAACTTTTATACCAATAATAACAAAAAAACATGTGTTAAAATTATACATGTGTTTTCATTATCGTTGGTGGCTTTGTAGTTTTGTACATGTTGCTTTTTTGTTTTTGTTTTGTTATCTCTTTGCACCTTCTTTCACCCACTCGTTCTCAACCTAATCTCATTCCAATAGGTGTTAGGTACCTTGGTAGATATAAAATTTTTTTTGAACGGCAATTGTGGCTACATGGCTTCTAGCCCAGAAGGCGTAGCGAGCCCACACAACCAGGTTGGGTCCAGCCCAAAAGGCAATGACACCCTTCTCTTTACACACGCGGGAGGAAACCCCTATCACCCTAGACAAGACTCGAACTTGAGATGTAGTATTCGACAACCTACAACCTGGTTACTAGCACGGATAACTTCGACCAAGAAGACGACACACCAGCAGTTTACCGACAGAAAAGATAAATAATATGTAATGCACAAGTAAGTATCCCTAATCAGATGTTTGATTAGTTATTGAAAGAATGCGTACATGACCCCTCCCCCCTCACCTCCTTCTGTGGAGATGAGGGGGAGATAAACTATGAAAAGAAAACGGTACATAATCCCTCACCCCCTCATCTCTATTTATAGAGAATGAGGGGGGAGAACAACCGACTCCAAGAAGGACTTGGAAACCGACTCATAAGCTAAATATAAGGAAACTAACGACTATGTATTATACTATGATAATACTATGCTAAACTAACACTTAACCCCCTAACCTATCTAATATGGATACTAATATACAACAATTTCCACCTTAGTATCATATTAGCCATCTCCGATATGCAGCAGCTTCAATCAGCACTGGAACCTCGGATAGGGGTGTGCCTTCAACCACGCAGTAGTAGCAATAACCGCTACTAACATTAGCTCAGCTCCTGACTCTATCGAGAGTCCCTTTAGCCAAATAGCCTCCTTAGCAGCCTCCGTAAGTGTCATATATGCCGCTTCAGTTGTTGACAAAGCCTTCATGTGCAGCATCATAGCTTCCAAGCTTCATGCACATCCTTGTATCATAAACCCGTACCTTGTGATTGATATACCCATGGCAGTGATCGATCTTCCTATGGCATAGTCAAAATCCACAAAAACCTGTACGTTTGTCTGTAATCCACGATCAAACCCATCCAACATACCCACATCTGCAGATGCTATGTCAGGTTTCGTACAGACCACCTGATACTCCTGGCTTCCAACCGCATATATATATGAACACTTACCATTCTTTTCCACATCACAGTCCCCTGATAGACTACCCTCCGACGACATTATGGAGTGTCCCTCCAACAAAGTCTGTACCAACTTCCCGTTGTGAACCTTGGACCGTGACCCCCTCAGAGTATTACCACTCTGATCCCTGATGATCTCCATACCAAGTATATTTCCTTTTGCTTTAACCAGCAATCCCTTGGTAACCCAGATCTCAGCCTTGCATCCGCAAGAAAAAACCATACCATCTATATAGAGAGATAGATGTATGAACATACCTGGTGTATACTCCCAGTAATAGTCATCGCTGTCGTCACTGCTTTTCCTACAACCGTTCTTTGAGCACATACACATCTGATCGAGTATCCATATCTTCTTTCAATCCAGCCTTCCACTTGGAAATCACCTCACAAGCAACTGTATCATTGAAAGTCAATGACTCATGTGCGTATATCTTCTCCACTACAGCAACTGCAAAAGTAACTTCATTACTGTCTTCTCTATACCTGTTTAGTTCCCGTGCTGAGTGTTGCTCCCTATAACGTGCTGAATGATAGTATATCAAATCCTGAGTTTGAACTTCCTGTGAACCAACTACCTGACCGATATTACCCTGAGGTTCCACCTCAAAAGTATGATCCCCTAGCGGTTCCACCTCAAACCCAACTCCATGCAACATCTGCACTGAACCTGTACCTACACCAGAACCAATGAAAGTTTTCTTGTATTCCCTACTTTCATTGAAAACCATATTCCTGTATAGCACTCCCTTTGAAGTAACGTCATTTAACCTCCAAAGCTGATAACACACCATACCTTCACGGTATCCCAAGAATATGCACTTGACCTCAACCGGTTCAAGCATCCCTTGCTTAATACTAGCAAGCCAACCAAATAACCCCAACATATCTATAGGCTTGGTTGTATCCTCTGCCCAAAAAACCTTGGACAAACCAGACTGAATCAGAAAACAACGTACCTTAACCAAGAGTGTCACGTTCATCTTTTTAACCAACCCATTCTGCTGCTGTATTCCTGCAACACCCAAATGTCTGGCGACCCCACTCTTCATACATTGTTGTGTAGACCTCTGATTTACAAGACACAAGAAAATTACCTTTCTTGATCTTCCTTCCAGTCTGAGATTCTCCTAACTGCTTCCTACCCTTCAATGTCTTCCCGGTCACTGCCTGACCGTCCAGGGTATATACGCAATTAGCCTTCCTTGTTCCTGATAAAACCATCAGCGAACCCTTTATAACCTTGAACTTTCTTAACCCGTGTCGATAAATACCTCAACAACTTGAAAATCCAAGAACCTTTGAAAATAATCTTTGCAATACCCGACACCTTTGAAGTTCAAAACCTGAATCTTCAAGCACCTTGTGTCGATCGGTTTAAAAACCCAAACCGAAAAAACCCTTGAATGTTTCTACACCTTGTCGTAACCTCGACAAACGAAACCATTCAAGTAAACCTTGACAAAGACTATTTTCAAATACAAAACCCTTGTTGCTAGAACGAGCACCAAGACCTGCTGTCCAAACCCGGAATAGCAGAAACCCTTTTCAGTTGATACCGTGTATCAAGCAAAAAAGTCCCGACACTTTTTGAAGTCCTAAAACCAAACTCCCAAGAAACCTTGTGTCGTACTTCCTTTTGTTGTCAAACCTGGTAGCCCAAACAGAAAAACCTTATGCTCCAACCAGAAAATGAAAACCAAAAGTCATAACCCGTTGTACTCCCTTTTGTTGTCAAACCTGATAGCCCAAGCAAAAAAACCTTCTGCTCCAACCAGAGAATGAAAACCAAAAGTCATAACCCGAAATCACCAGTTCCATCGAATTTTTCAATGTCAAACTTGGCTCCCGTCATTCTTTAATCCCTTTATTAATTTGCTAAACCTTGTGAAAATATCACAATCACAAAATAATAAAGCCCCTTTATTAATTTGCTAAACCTTGTGAAAAAACCTCACAATCACAAACTAATAAAGTCCCTTGTGCAATACCCTCTTAATAAATAACCCTTTGTGATAATTAAATATCACACCTTTTACTTATTTAAAATAAAGGACAAAGCTACCACTTGTAGTACTTTATCACAAAAAAGAAACAACCCACGTTTCTTTCTCTTTTGAAACAAAAAACAACTTTGGCTTGTTTTCTTTGTCTCCCACTATCTTATCTTTTCTTTTCTTGACCAACCAACCACTTGTTCACTTCTTTCTTCTTAAATAGAAAAAAATAAACCTGGTTATGTTCCCTGTTCACCTTCTTCTTCGTTTAACATCCGACGAAGAAAAAACAACACCAGAACCGTCGATCTCCGACAAACCGAAAACCAACTAACCCTTAAGCCTCCTACACCTTGTCACAAACCCGGACAATCGAAGACCCAAGAACCCTTCTCGATCGATCCTAGATAACCAGCGAACTTTCGAACCAAAGCTTTGATACCACTTGTAGTATTCGACAACCTACAACCTGGTTACTAGCACGGATAACTTCGACCAAGAAGATGACAACCAGCAGTTTACCGACAGAAAAGATAAATAATATGTAATGCACAAGTAAGTATCCCTAATCAGATGTTTGATTAGTTATTGAAAGAATGCGTACATGACCCCTCCCCCCTCACCTCCTTCTGTGGAGATGAGGGGGAGATAAACTATGAAAAGAAAACGGTACATAATCCCTCACCCCCTCATCTCTATTTATAGAGAATGAGGGGGGAGAACAACCGACTCCAAGAAGGACTTGGAAACCGACTCATAAGCTAAATATAAGGAAACTAACGACTATGTATTATACTATGATAATACTATGCTAAACTAACACTTAACCCCCTAACCTATCTAATATGGATACTAATATACAACATGAGACCTTACCTAGGAGGGTAAAACCTCCATACCGCTAGATCAGAGGCCCTTTGGTAGATATAAATTAAATAATCATAAAACAAATATCTTGATATATGAAAGATAAACGTAAACATGTAGTAAAATCTCAAATTAATATAACCATATATATGATTTATTCGATTTTCTATTGATACAATAAAAAAATCCGATCTCACAAGTATAACTACAAACGACTGTTTTGATAAACTAAAGTTAGATAGTTAAAATTAGGGGTGGAAATGAGCCAAGCCACTCGTGAAAAGTTCGGGATTGGATCGGTAAAAAGCTCGAACGAGCCGAGTCTAAACGAGCTTGAGCCCGAGTTCGAGCCTAAGTTGACGCTCGTTTATTAATCGAGCTCGAGCCCGAGCTTTACATACAAAGCTCGTTTGGGCTCGCGAGCCTAAACGAGCCTAAACGACATTATGATATTTTAATTATTAAACATATATACGAGCCGAGCTCGAGCTTATTAACTAGCTAAATAAAGATATATTACGAGCCGAGCTCGAGCCAAGCTTTTAACATTTCATGGCCAAATCGTATAAACGAGCCGAGCCCGAGCCTATATAAAATACCACGAGCCGAGCTCGAGCCTAAAATTTATGGTTCAAAACGAGCCGAGCTCGAGCTCGAGCCTTTTAAAACTTAAACGAGCCGAGCCGGAGCTCGGCTCGGCTCATTTTCACCCCTAGTTTTTTTTTTTTTTTTTTTTTTCCAAAAGGGTGAATGATATATTATTGAAATAACCAACAAGTTACAATTTGAATACAAACACTGGACATGGGCATACCCATCCAGGAACAAAACACAAAAACACTATTCTTAACAACCAAAAAAAACATCATTCAAATGAATACAACTGCTGATCCAAACAACCCTTTATTCAGGCAAAAGATCTAAGCAGACCAAAAAGTTGGTCATTTCTGACTTCCCACCACATATTGAAACTGAACATTCCATATTTCAGCAACTTTTGTGGTGTGAATAGATTTCTTAACAGTTAAGCTCAAAAGTTGAAGCCTTACATGTTCAGTAATGATTTGAACAATACTTTCTGCACTTGAAGTTTTGAGCTTAAACAATCTTTCATTCCTTTCTTTCCAAATGCCATAGACTGTAGAAGCAATGATCAGCCTATTCAAAACACTCCAAATAGAATTATTACAAGGTAGAGTTGCCATCATCTGTATGATTTGATCCCAGTCATTTGGAATAACAACATCTTTCATTTTGGCTTTCATATCAGACCACACCTTTGCAGAGAACTCACATTGAAAAAATAGATAACTATGGGAGTCATTAATAGTCTTACATAGTGGACAAAGAAGAGTTTCAGAACACCATCTCATCATTCTATCTTGAGTAAGAAGCCTCCCTTGAATAGCCAACCATAGAATGAAAGCATTCCTTGGATTACATTGAGAAAACCAAACAACTCTCCACCAATGAAAAGCTGTTTTATCTTCTTTAAAATCCTTCCATACCTCTTTAGTAGTGAAATTCATGAGTTGACCATTTTTAGACATCCATTTGACTTGATCAGTCATATCTTCATTAAAAGTAGGAACATTAATTTGATTAAGCACGGGAAACTTAGAATACCAGTCAAGAGGCCAAGTCCATCTACCATCCTCAACCATATCAGCCACAGTGAAATTGTTTTTAAGTATTGCATCAAGAATACTTTTTATAGGGATAAATTTTGTCAAAGACCAAAATCATTTTCACCCCTAGTTAAAATGAGTTGTTTCAAAAATATTTTAATATGTAAGTTAGTAACATAAGTAACCCGGCAAAATGGCAAATAATTTCGAAATTGGTCAATATATATCTTGTTTTATTGTTATGTTTCTTTGCACTTTATAGTTTCAGACATGAGTGGTTGTACCTATCACAATGTTGCTATGGTACGTGTCTCATGAAACCCATAGTTAAGAAGTAAATAATCACGATCAATACCATTATTGTCTAGAAAATAAAAGTCTTATTTTTTTGAAAAATCAGATAATATTATACTTAAGTAAATACTTTAATTGATCGAATTAGGTGCGAGTTCAATCATTATGAATATTCCTTATTCGTATGTAAAGATTAAAAAATCCATTAAAGATCATGATTTGTTGAAATATAAAAGATTAAAAATACAACAACAGGTGAAAAAGCTGCATGAACGTGATGAAAAAAGGTTGTTACAGCTGATGCGCAATCACTTAATTTTACTACAACTTGATGATCCCTCCAATTAAGCAGCCAATTATTCAATCATGCACCTATTATTATTATTAAACCTTATCCAAAAAAAATCAAATGGGGCCCATGTTTTTTTCTTTCCTTAAAAAGAATTTAAAAAACCCTAGACATCCATGTCGTTAGCACCATCTTTTTTTTTTTTTTTTTTGGAAAGGCATCTTATAATGTTAAATTGTTTGATATTCATGTTTATATTTTTAATTACCGTAATTTAAAAAGCTCTTTTGTGTGGTGTAAATACAGCCGTTGTAGGTGATGGGTTCTTGGCACGGGACATAACATTCCAAAACACAGCAGGTGCAGCGAATCACCAAGCTGTGGCACTTCGAGTTGGCTCAGACTTATCGGCATTCTATCAATGTGACATGCTAGCGTACCAAGACACCCTTTACGTCCACAAAAACCGTCAGTTCTATATCAACTGCTTGGTAGCAGGCACTGTCGATTTTATCTTTGGAAATGCAGCAGCTGTTTTCCAGGATTGTGACATCCATGCACGTCGCCCAGGTTCTGGTCAAAAGAACATGCTAACAGCACATGGCCGTACCGACAGAAACCAAAACACAGGGATAGTAATTCAAAAATGTAGGATAGGTGCAACTTCTGATCTCTTACCCGTGCAAGGGAGCTTTCCAACATATCTAGGACGACCATGGAAACAATATGCACGGACAGTGTTTATGCAATCAACTATTAGCAATGTGATTCACCCGGCTGGATGGCACGAGTGGGACGGAAACTTTGCATTGGACACGTTATACTATGCCGAGTACCAGAACACCGGGGCTGGGGCTGGAACATCAAACAGAGTTAAATGGAAAGGGTACAAGGTCATCACGAGTTCTTCGGAGGCTCAAGGGTTCACCCCAGGAACCTTCATTGGTGGAGGTAGTTGGTTAAGAGCCACCGGCTTTCCTTTTTCGTTAGGATTGTAAAGTACCCAGTAATCTAGCGCAAGTGTTTTGTTGCTGTTGTGTGTGTTAGCAGATGCATGTATGCATCGAATAATGATGGTCTTAATTAATTAGGAGCATCTTAAATGTGCGGCATTGTAATTCTAATTAAATCCGAGTTATTTGATCATAAGTAAATAAAGTTTATGACTTGTGTATACGTTTTCATCACTTAGCTTTTGCTTCCACATTAAAATGTGTTACTTTTGTTGGTGTATGTGATGTATACACTAATGCAACAATAATTTTTTATGGTGGAAAAAAGTATAACAGGAGCAAATATTGTGAGAATAGAATCTCTATTTTTTGTAACTTCTTGAATGAAAAGTGAACTGTTTTTGTTGACAATGTCTTGGCTTTTTATCTAGCCAAAATAAAAACAGAACATGAAAAACTAATAAACTGAAACTAACCACCCATGATCTCAATAGCTACGTGCACCATACTCCCCTTATTGAAAAAGATTCGCCCTCGACTCTTGCTCGACATCGTGAACCTCTTCAGCTTCGCTATCTTCACTATCAGTCGCATATGGGGATAAGTCTGCCACATTGAATGTTGCTGATACATTATATGTACCAGGTAGATCGATTTTGTAGGCATTGTCATTGATCCTTTTGAGCACCCGAAACGGACCATCAGCACGTGGTTGCAACTTACCAAACCTACCAGCTGGAAAACGCTCCCTCCCAAGTCGAATCCTAACCAAGCCTCCTTCTTTAAACACGACTCTCTTGCGACGAGAATCTACTCGCTCTTTATACTTTTGATTCTGTTTTTCGATTCTGGCCCGTATTTGTGCATGCATTTGCTGGACTTGTTGAGCTTGTGCTTCTCCACTAGAACTAAAATGTGTTGTAGTCGGTAACGGTGTAAGGTCAAGTGGGGTGATCAGATTGACACCACTTACCACCTCAAAAGGAGTCTTTCCAGTAGTGCGATTATGTGATCTATTGTATGCAAACTCAGCCTGTGATAACACTAAATCCCATTGTCTTGGGTTTTCACCTACTAAACTTCGTAGCAAATTTCCTAGACTTCGGTTCACCACCTCAGTTTGCCCATCAGTTTGTGGGTGGTGCGATGAACTAAACTGAAGTTGTGTCCCCATCTTGCGCCATAAAGTACGCCAGATGCCCCACAAACTTTACATCTCCATCTGACGTGATGGTCTTAGGTAAACCGTGCAATTGAACAATTTCTTGTAGAAATAAACACGCAACCTTTGATGCATCATATGTCTTATTGCAAGGAATGAAGTGAGCCATTTTTGAAAATCAGTCCTCCACCACCATAATCGAATCCTTATTCCTTTGGGTACGAGGCAATCCAAGAAAAAAATCGAGACTTACATCAACCCATAGGGCTACTGGAACAGGTAAAGGCTGGTATAAACCGGCATTGCTGCTTCGAGTCATCGCCACTCTACATACTCGACACTTCTTTATAAACTGTGCGATGTCGCGCTCCATTCGTGGCCAATAAAATTGCTCGCTTGTAACACCCCCAAAAATGGTTTGCAGCGGAAGAAAAAGTTTTTGGGATGCTACTCAGTTGGATCATAACACAAGTGAAACATAATAGCTTTTTCGTAAAAGATTTCATTTATTGAAATAAAATAGAGTTTACAAAGATTGACTTGTTGCGGAAAAATGGCCCATTAATAAAATGTGGTCCCCATTTGTAAATCAGAGTCATCTATGACCATGCCATGCCAATGCCCAAGCGCCTCCAGAGTTAGCTATCGCCTTTTCATCCTGAAAATACATGCTAAAAAGTCAACACAATGGTTGAGTGAATTCATAGGTTTAGTAAATAAGCAGTTGATCACAAGATTTTCAAGTTTAAGATAAGCCATGGGCTACGTTGTTATACGCCCATAAAAGATAGTTGATATTATTGCACTAAGCTCATGACACCAAACTAACTGCATACACCTAAATTACTGGTGTAAGTAAATAAAATTGCCCCTCTGAGATGTAATAGCCAATTACATAGAGATACCAAATATAGTGCGCCCCGGTTATTTCCGATAACCGAGTCGGGTTCGTCAATTCCCATAGTACTATCCACGATATTTGCGTTCACTCGCAAGTGATTAATGGTTCATGATGTAGGGGACTTTTGGCAAACCACTTAGGCAGAGTCATAATATCAAAAGTACAAAGAAACAGTTTTCAAGCAATTGTGATCATAAAAGCAGTAGTAGCATGTATTCTCCCCAAGGAGTTTATAAAACAGTTAAAAGAGTAAAAGTGGGGCTATGAACTCACCTTAGCAAATGGTATCCGAGTAGTGTAAGGTCAAGTAGTATGAGCACGAAGTATCGTCACGCGACCTATAATTAGCATGGCAAGTCTTAGTTTATTGTTTTTATTCATGACTTAGCGTATTTAAAACGGTTGAAGCATTCTCGAGAGTTTGTGTTTAATAACGCTTATGCGGCAACGGTTAAGTTTAAATAAGTTTCGAAATGCTTATAAGTCTTTAGCTCTTGAAAGAGTGAGTGGGATAGTTTACGAAACATTCGTATAAGAGTTGGCTCGAGTATATTTATTAAAGTGGAAATATTTATAAATCAACTTATATTTATTTGATTTTGTTTAGTTTTGAAAAATATATATATATATACGTACAATATATATTTTATCTAAGTTGCGGGAAAATATTATATTTAGAAAGGTATAATATTTTCTAGTTTATGCAAATGTGGTTGTCAAATAGAAACATGTACCAATTTTATTTATGTGACAAAGACTTGTAGAAAATATAAATTTATTATCTTTTAGAAGTTTTAGGACGGGAAGCGTTAAGTGTAGATCTTGGAGGGTCCAAAGTTGTAAAGATTTATATAAGTTTCAAATTTTATAAGTATTTTAAGAAAATGTGTTAAGTGGTTCAAAGTAGAGGGTTGAAATCGTAGATATTATTGCGAGTTTATAAAGCTTATAAAAGATTTTAAGAAATATGACAAGAGGTGCGGAGTTGGGGGACTGGATTTGTCAAGTTACAAAAGTTACAAATATAACCCAAAAAAAAGAAAAGGGGTAACTGCCATGGGGCAGTTTCGAACCCACGACCTCCTCAGTCAATCACCCACGCTCCCACCAACTGAGCTAAAGGTCCTATTGTGTTGGGTTTCTCCGCGTAGTTCTAATTAATGAGTATGTCGACTGTTTCATGTTTGCTATATAATCCTTCTCAGTAGCAAGTTTTGAAAGTGTTACTTTGTCAAAGAGTGATAGTTAAAAAAAGAATGGAAGAGCGCCACAAGTGGGTTTCGAACCATGGACCTCTCGCTCACAAGGCATCGTCCCAACCAGTGGACTAGTTCCACTTTTTGTGTTAGCTTCTCTTCACAGTGGGCTTAAATACATGCTTATGCTGCGTTTTCCTTTAGTAAATGTTTCACAGTAGGCATGCATGCGTGCGTTTGTGAATCGTTTTTGTTTCAGACTTGTCGGATGAAAACACAAGTCCAAGGTGAGCCTTTTAACATTAATCCAAAGGTGTGTTAATACTCAAGTTAGCTTTAAGTTTATAGTTACTTAGTTACTTGTTTTTAGTCCAAAGAAAACTCCCATTAAACCGTAAATGTGTGTGTGTGTGTCGAGTAAACAAATAAGCACTAGCTTATTTTCTTTCGAGATGTTCATAAATATTAAGCAAGTTTCAAGATTACCACACAAGCTCGAAACACAAGTTCCTACTCACATATTGTCGAGTAGTATACAAGAACATGTTTCATTTTTGTTTTCAAACTTGAACATATTAGTAGTATGTTGTGAAATATCAAATGTACATATGTAAGCTTATGCGTAAGTTTAGTTTAGGAAGGAGACCTTACAAAGATTTGGGTGAGGTTCGAACAAGAAGGAGATCAAGGACAATCTTTCTAACCCAAACTTGCTTCCAAGCCCCTAGCTTATTTCTAAGACTCTTCACCCAATCTTCCAAGACTAATCTTGAATACACTTAGAGGTTTTGGTGAGATTTTTGTAAGTGAAATATGTGATGAGCTAAGGCTCGTGGGTTTTTAAGAAGCAAAGAGGAAGAAACCTTTGGTTAAAGACCAAGAGTTTATGTAAGCCTAGATACATGCAAAGTTGATTTCACTTGACTCTAGGTAGTATTAAGAGGAAACAATCAAATGGTTTTTGGTTTTAGGTGGTATACGACAGTCACAAGGACAAGAGAAAGATTGAGGTGAGTTGGGTGCATGGGGAACATGCTTCCTTAAGGTTCAAAGTCAACTTATCTAGATACATGTTGTATTTTAAGTTGATTATACTAGTAAAGTTTCTAGTTTAGTGTATTTACAAGTTTTTGGATGAGATGGGAGTTCTTTTGTGTGAGCCCATTCGGTTACAAGAAAAGAAAGGAAGGAAAAGGCTTCAAATTTTCGTTATGTATATCGTGTCCCGTTTGAGCTTAAATGTGAGTCACGGTGTTCCGGTTTGAGGTTTTTGACTAACGTGTAATATATATATTTAGCATGTTTTTATAAAGGTAACTAAAAAAAATATAAGAATAAAAATAAAATATCAATTCTAACTTGTAGAAATATTTATTTGACTTCAGCCATAATTAATTTAGTGTCGGTACGCGTGCGGCTCGTAAGACAAGAAAATTTCTTGTGAGACTGATTTCAGTTATCAGTAAATATCGGGCATGATTAAATGAGACTACTCGGAGTTGCATAGATTTTTATGCAATAAAATGAAGCGTACATGCTAAAATGCTCAAATAAGTTTTGATAAACAATCTAGTTTATTAATACGAAGGTTGATGATAGTGAAATTTTACAGGTGGCTACAGTACCAACCCCTTAAGAGAATTCCGTCCGCGGAATTTTAGTTTACGGTGGTTGTCGGAGTTGAATTTGCAAAGAGATGTGGGTACTTTACACGCATGGTGTCTTCGCGCTCCCACGTGAATTCGAGACATTTCTTAAAGTTTCATTGATCAGTAAAGATAGGAAAACGACTCTGCTCAATTCGCTTGACTTTGCGATTCACGATTTCGATAGGTTTCTCAGTACTGCCTAGGCGCTCTTTGATATGTATATCTTCTAGCAAGGATAATGATTGTTTTCAACAGCGAGGCATTACCTCTGATTACGCACATAAAGACGTCATGAACAGTTAAGTTCGGATGGTAGCTCGAGGCTCTAAGCCACCAGTCCAACTCTAGCAAGAGTCTTAAAAGGATCAACACAACGAAGATTAAACTTTCCACGTTTACTAAACGTATCACACAATCCATGATGAGATTTTTAAGCATAGCTTCGTCTCCAATCATGGAATCTCAAAGATTTAGGTCATTCATCCATCGTAGCTTTTCTGATGATCGTGAGCAGTTTGCATTCTGCTTTTGATTTAAATAATCTCTCGGCAGATTCATGAATAGTTTCAGGATAGCAAGTTGGGTATTTCCCACTTGAATCCCACATGAAGTACCTCGTACAACGTGGCTATGGTTATATGAGATTTCGACCAATGGGAGGTGTCTATCCCAACAAGTGTCGAAATCGATCACGCAGATACGCAACATGTCCTTTAGATAATTCTTTCACTCAAGCCAACAGTATATGGATGGTATCCAATACTCATACCAAGATCTGTTCTCATGGCTCTTGGAGTGATTACTAGAAACTTGATGTGAAACGACTTGTGGAACAAAAGTTGCTAAATTTCAGCTTTTGTAATGAAAACTTGTTAAATAAGGTCTTAGGCGACAACATGGAATCGGTTCCAAGTTGAAGGTTTTTATGTGAATTCAAAAGTTGTTTCGCAATTTCAAATAATTTTGAAATACCTTAACTTTTGTAGATGATGGATGAGTTTATCCCTTAGCAATTAAAATATTTATTGTTTTCAAAACGAAGCGCGTATTTTCACTCCGAAAATTTGGTTTATTTTCAAAAGAAAACATCGGTTATCCTTTAAAGTTTTTCGAGAGGAGTAAATAGTTTATGAGGAAATTGCAGTAAAGTTTATGAAATGGTTCGTAAAACCACTTTATTGAGTAAGAAGAAAATATTTCTATTAAGATAAATCGTAGTTTGCGGTTTTGTGTTAAAGCAACACTTAGTAAGGTGATTGTTAAAACAACTTATAAGGTAATAGAAAAAAAAAACGATTTATTTATTATTTATAGGGTAGTAGTGAAATCGTAGTTAACCTTGTGATATTTTGGTAATACAACAATTCAGGTTGTAAGATAACTCGTGAAATAATTTGTAAAATAGCTTATAAGGAAACAATTTATTGTTTGTCAAATAGTAGAAGATTTCGTAGTTCAAGAAGTAGGGTGGTAGTAAAATACTTAGTACGGTAAAGGCAAAATAGTTTGTGAGGTAAGAGTACCAAGTTTTATGTTTTTAAATCAGACAGTGGCTAACACAGCTCACTAAAAGGGTAAAATAGTTTAATAGACCGTAATATAACTTGCAGGAAAAATTTGTAATATAGTTTATAAGTTGTTATCGCAATTGTTTGTTGTTTTATAAAACAATAGTAGGGTAATGAATCGATTCATCCCATTATAAGAAAATAGTTGGCAAGGCTTTAGTAAGGTCGTTGATTACAAAGTATTAGTAAAGTTGCAAAATTTTTGGTTTAATGGCACCATAGTAAGACTTTTCGTAAAACGACCGTGAAATGGTCGGTAAAATATTTGAAAGCAGTTTGCGTTAGATAAAGACGAAATTTACTATTTCATAAGAGGGTAGTAGGACAGACCGTTGGTATTTCAAAGGGATGAGTGGAAGATTAGGGATCCGTTCAGAAAAATATGACTTGAGTTGCAAGTTGATTCTTGGTACGTTTTAAAATCTTTTAGTCGTTCGTTTATTATTTATGTTTAGCGAGGGGTTCCCTTTGTAGATGTCGAGGTGTGTTGTGCCTAGAATGGCTAGAGATGTAATCCGGTTCATCGAGTGGGTACGAGTTTTGGAGTAGAGGTGACACTGTTATAGCAGTGGATAACGAGACAGCTCCGATCTCAACGTTTGAGAATATACTATAGGATGGGATGATGGAGACATGGGTTGCAACGACCCAGTAATAGAGGTTTAATGATTCAGTAATGAAGACGATAAGTCGATGGGACGGGAAATAGAAGACATGGTATTGTAGCGACCCAAAAATATAATCTAAACATAGAGTAATGTCGTGCGGTAAATAAAATTTAGTTAGTCGCGCGTAAACTGCTAAGCAAATCTAAATGGTAAATACAATCACTAACTCGCATCATGCAACATTTCGTTGGTTATGTATTATCTGCTCAGCAAATCTCATACATAACGTAGGCACAGAGGGCGCGAAGTGGTGGCGTAAAGTGGTTCGTTTTAACATAGTTCGTTGTGGTGTCCTTGCGCGAAGTGGTAGTGTGCATCATCTGCCATGCAAATCTCCATGCACGTTGCTAGTAAGATGTAAACGCGGAGGCGTAAGGTAGTGGTGTAGTATGGTCAGTTCAGAGTGTGTAGTAATGAGAAAAGCGTTCCACTTAGGAGAAAAGTATCGTAGTGAGAAAATGTTGTGATGTCAGTGTGTGATGTTTAGGAGTAACCCTTTGTAACTCTTATGATGAACACACATGAAGATTTTTACCATTTTTAGAAGTCAATCAGGAGGTCAAGTGGACATACCACTATTATAACTACTTTCAGTATTGCAATATTCACCTCTGAGTCGGACATAGGTGATCAGGCTATGTCCCACTGTCCTTGGTTGAATATAGGTGATCAAGCTATATTCACCCGAGGTTCAATGAATCTTGCAATGCTTAGCTTAGTTATACCAGTAACATGTCCTTATGTCTTTAAAGTTTGGTATGAAAGATTGAACAAATATTTCATTTATGTGGGGGAGAAGGCGTAGCGCAGTGTTATATAATCATACATATAAGTAAGGCAATCATAGCTAATAGTGAGGTTAAGTTGTCAGTAATAAAACAAATATCTTATCAAAGATGACTTCAACGAGTCATAAATGAGGCATTCAGCTTGGCAGGCAGGCATTTGTCGGTCATAGGGTTAAGTTTTAGTAAAAGTGGTTATAGTCTAGGTTTTGAAATTTTCCTAGTTCTCTATAACCAAGGCTCTGATACCAACTGTAACACCCCCAAAAATGGTTTGCAGCGGAAGAAAAAGTTTTTGGGATGCTACTCAGTTGGATCATAACACAAGTGAAACATAATAGCTTTTTCGTAAAAGATTTCATTTATTGAAATAAAATAGAGTTTACAAAGATTGACTTGTTGCGGAAAAATGGCCCATTAATAAAATGTGGTCCCCATTTGTAAATCAGAGTCATCTATGACCATGCCATGCCAATGCCCAAGCGCCTCTAAAGTTAGCCATCGCCTTTTCATCCTGAAAATACATGCTAAAAAGTCAACACAATGGTTGAGTGAATTCATAGGTTTAGTAAATAAGCAGTTGATCACAAGATTTTCAAGTTTAAGATAAGCCATGGGCTACGTTGTTATACGCCCATAAAAGATAGTTGATATTATTGCACTAAGCTCATGACACCAAACTAACTGCATACACCTAAATTACTGGTGTAAGTAAATAAAATTGCCCCTCTGAGATGTAATAGCCAATTACATAGAGATACCAAATATAGTGCGCCCTGGTTATTTCCGATAACCGAGTCGGGGTCGTCAATTCCCATAGTACTATCCACGATATTTGCGTTCACTCGCAAGTGATTAATGGTTCATGATGTAGGGGACTTTTGGCAAACCACTTAGGCAGAGTCATAATATCAAAAGTACAGCAAACAGTTTTCAAGCAATTGTGATCATAAAAGCAGTAGTAGCATGTATTCTCCCCCAAGGAGTTTATAAAACAGTTAAAAGAGTAAAAGTGGGGCTATGAACTCACCTTAGCAAATGGTATCCGAGTAGTGTAAGGTCAAGTAGTATGAGCACGAAGTATCGTCACGCGACCTATAATTAGCATGGCAAGTCTTAGTTTATTGTTTTTATTCATGACTTAGCGTATTTAAAACGGTTGAAGCATTCTCGAGAGTTTGTGTTTAATAACGCTTATGCGGCAACGGTTAAGTTTAAATAAGTTTCGAAATGCTTATAAGTCTTTAGCTCTTGAAAGAGTGAGTGGGATAGTTTACGAAACATTCGTATAAGAGTTGGCTCGAGTATATTTATTAAAGTGGAAATATTTATAAATCAACTTATATTTATTTGATTTTGTTTAGTTTTGAAAAATATATATATATATACGTACAATATATATTTTATCTAAGTTGCGGGAAAATATTATATTTAGAAAAGTATAATATTTTCTAGTTTATGCAAATGTGGTTGTCAAATAGAAACATGTACCAATTTTATTTATGTGACAAAGACTTGTAGAAAATATAAATTTATTATCTTTTAGAAGTTTTAGGACGGGAAGCGTTAAGTGTAGATCTTGGAGGGTCCAAAGTTGTAAAGATTTATATAAGTTTCAAATTTTATAAGTATTTTAAGAAAATGTGTTAAGTGGTTCAAAGTAGAGGGTTGAAATCGTAGATATTATTGCGAGTTTATAAAGCTTATAAAAGACTTTAAGAAATATGACAAGAGGTGCGGAGTTGGGGGACTGGATTTGTCAAGTTACAAAAGTTACAAATATAACCCAAAAAAAAGAAAAGGGGTAACTGCCATGGGGCAGTTTCGAACCCACGACCTCCTCAGTCAATCACCCACGCTCCCACCAACTGAGCCAAAGGTCCTATTGTGTTGGGTTTCTCCGCGTAGTTCTAATTAATGAGTATGTCGACTGTTTCATGTTTGCTATATAATCCTTCTCAGTAGCAAGTTTTGAAAGTGTTACTTTGTCAAAGAGTGATAGTTAAAAAAAAAGAATGGAAGAGCGCCACAAGTGGGTTTCGAACCATGGACCTCTCGCTCACAAGGCATCGTCCCAACCAGTGGACTAGTTCCACTTTTTGTGTTAGCTTCTCTTCACAGTGGGCTTAAATACATGCTTATGCTGCGTTTTCCTTTAGTAAATGTTTCACAGTAGGCATGCATGCGTGCGTTTGTGAATCGTTTTTGTTTCAGACTTGTCGGATGAAAACACAAGTCCAAGGTGAGCCTTTTAACATTAATCCAAAGGTGTGTTAATACTCAAGTTAGCTTTAAGTTTATAGTTACTTAGTTACTTGTTTTTAGTCCAAAGAAAACTCCCATTAAACCGTAAATGTGTGTGTGTGTGTCGAGTAAACAAATAAGCACTAGCTTATTTTCTTTCGAGATGTTCATAAATATTAAGCAAGTTTCAAGATTACCACACAAGCTCGAAACACAAGTTCCTACTCACATATTGTCGAGTAGTATACAAGAACATGTTTCATTTTTGTTTTCAAACTTGAACATATTAGTAGTATGTTGTGAAATATCAAATGTACATATGTAAGCTTATGCGTAAGTTTAGTTTAGGAAGGAGACCTTACAAAGATTTGGGTGAGGTTCGAACAAGAAGGAGATCAAGGACAATCTTTCTAACCCAAACTTGCTTCCAAGCCCCTAGCTTATTTCTAAGACTCTTCACCCAATCTTCCAAGACTAATCTTGAATACACTTAGAGGTTTTGGTGAGATTTTTGTAAGTGAAATATGTGATGAGCTAAGGCTCGTGGGTTTTTAAGAAGCAAAGAGGAAGAAACCTTTGGTTAAAGACCAAGAGTTTATGTAAGCCTAGATACATGCAAAGTTGATTTCACTTGACTCTAGGTAGTATTAAGAGGAAACAATCAAATGGTTTTTGGTTTTAGGTGGTATACGACAGTCACAAGGACAAGAGAAAGATTGAGGTGAGTTGGGTGCATGGGGAACATGCTTCCTTAAGGTTCAAAGTCAACTTATCTAGATACATGTTGTATTTTAAGTTGATTATACTAGTAAAGTTTCTAGTTTAGTGTATTTACAAGTTTTTGGATGAGATGGGAGTTCTTTTGTGTGAGCCCATTCGGTTACAAGAAAAGAAAGGAAGGAAAAGGCTTCAAATTTTCGTTATGTATATCGTGTCCCGTTTGAGCTTAAATGTGAGTCACGGTGTTCCGGTTTGAGGTTTTTGACTAACGTGTAATATATATATTTAGCATGTTTTTATAAAGGTAACTAAAAAAAATATAAGAATAAAAATAAAATATCAATTCTAACTTGTAGAAATATTTATTTGACTTCAGCCATAATTAATTTAGTGTCGGTACGCGTGCGGCTCGTAAGACAAGAAAATTTCTTGTGAGACTGATTTCAGTTATCAGTAAATATCGGGCATGATTAAATGAGACTACTCGGAGTTGCATAGATTTTTATGCAATAAAATGAAGCGTACATGCTAAAATGCTCAAATAAGTTTTGATAAACAATCTAGTTTATTAATACGAAGGTTGATGATAGTGAAATTTTACAGGTGGCTACATCGCTTAACCAAGACACGGTCTTAGTCACCCCAAAATGACCCGCTAAACCCCCAGCATGACCCTCCTTCATTATTTATTCCCGCAAAGAACAACTAGGTATGCAAAGTCGATTACCTTTGAAAAGAAAACCATCTTGTATAATAAAAGGCTGGTAAGGCTGATTTTGACACTTCTCCCATATAGCCGCAAAATCAGAATCGTCAACATAGAGTTCTTTGAATATCTCAAACCCAACAGTCTGAACTTGCATTGTCGACAATAGGGCCTGCCTACGACTCAATGCATCAGCTACCTTGTTTAGTGTTCCTTCCTTATGCTTGATTGAGAAGCTATACGATTGCATTAATTCAACCCACTTGGCGTGCCTCGGTTTTAACTTGTGTTGCCCGTTGATGTACTTTAGTGCTTCATGGTCGAAATACAAGATGAACTCTTTCGAAACAAGATAATTGTGGAAAACTAGAACGGGGGGTTGAATAGTTTTACCAATTTAAAACTTCCTTTTAAATATTTAGATCGACTTATGTCAATCTATTTGGTTGTTTATGTTGGACGTTGATAGATAGATATATAAACGTGTACTGAAAGATAAAGAGTAAGAAGCACATCACTACGACACAAGTATTTATAGTGGTTCGGCTACAAGGACACCTTCCTTGCCCTACTCCACTCCCCGAGTCACCTACTAGAGAGTTCGTAAACACTACACCAATCTCCTTATGGCGGAGAAGCCTTCACAACGTCGCTTACACCTTTTTTCGGTACAAAGCTAAATACCGAGTTCTTTCACACCAAGGCGAACCACACCTAACACAACGTCGCCTACTCTTTATACGGTGCTAGGCTAACCACCGGGTTCTTTCACTCCAAGGTGAACCACACCTACACAACGTCGCCTACCCTTTATAAGGTACTAGGCTAAGTACCTAGTTCTTTCACACCAAGGTGAACCACACCTACACAACGTCGCCTACCCTTTATTAGGTACTAGGCTAAGCACCTAGTTCCATTACTATGGAGGAACTACTACCCATCACAACACAACACCTAATCTCAAGGAGATCCACTCCTTGTTACAACATCATCAAAGATATCACCATCCTTGGAAATAAACAAATACTTATATGTATAACGATGCACCTCATCGATTATACCACCTAGGAATTCTTCCCTAATGCCACTTGATTTGATTCTTAGGCATCCTTCACTAATGCCTTTGACACAACGCTTGGCACCTTTCACTAATGCCTTCGTCTTGACACCTTTAGCATTCTTCACCAATGCTTTTGACACGGACGTTAAGCACCTTTCACTAATGCTTTTGTCTTGACTCTTTCGGCATCATTCACTAATGCCTTTAACACAACATCTACATATGAGGAAAGAGCTATCAACAAGAGAACCGCAGTTGTCTTGATGATGACGAAGCATGGTAACTCATGGACTTGAGCTTGCTCGACTTCAATAAGTGGTGATCTCGCCTTTAAGAGGAACCTAGAAGATCACACAAAAATAAAAGACAAACTACATAGATCTCTTGGATCTAAGGTTAGAGAGGTACAATACTTGGAGAAAGTATGTGTGAGAGTTGTGTGTTGAAAGAGAGAAATGACTCTCTATTTATAGAGGAAATTCTCTATTGTTCCCCGGATCCCGCGGATCCCTTCCACAAGGGATCTGTCTAGCACAAGGCTAGGGATCCGTGGGTATTTTTGGTTATGGGTCATGGATTATGGGTTGATCCATGGGTTTATTTCTAGATAAAATGTATCTCAAGAATACAATGAACTTGGTTAAGTGGTTTGTACAAAACCATGGGTTATGGGTCAATACCATTTGCTAGTTTTTACCCATTTTAGTATAAACTTGTTTTTACCCATTTTAGTATATACTTAGTTAAGTATATGTTAGCCCAATATGTGAACACTAGTTGTTGTACATATGTATCTCTAAATCATAAAATCACTTATACTTGTTTTAGTGTTTTATGTGAAAACGTAAGTGTGTTAGGAAACTATTGAATCAAACTATTTACGTATTTTATTTGTTTCGTTAAAATGATTTTACGTTTGTTATCGACAAAATATTAAAAGATCGTAAAATATAAATAAACGTTTTTACGGCTTATTTGTATTAACAATAATGGTGACAATACTCTAGACTATGAATTATCGCGTAAAACTCTTTGTCATAAGTTGAGTATTTTCTCCTCGCCTCATTTAGCTTTTCGCTAAAAAAAAGCTACTGGTCAGCCATTTTGACTTAAAACACCTCCAATGCCCACCCCTGAGGCATCACAATGGACCTCAAACACATCATCAAAATTAGGTAGAATCAACACGGGATCCTCAGTTACCTTTTCTTTTAACAACTCGAAGCCCTCATCTGCCTCTCGAGTCCAATGAAACGTGCTACCCTTTAAGCATTATGTTAAGGGGGAAATTATGGTACTAAAGTTACAAATAAATCGCCTGTAAAATGATGCTAAACCATGAAAGCTACGGGTCTCATGAACATTTGTTGGTGTTAGCCAACTGATAATAGCATCAACTTTGGTAGGGTCCATTCAAATGCCATTTTTAGACACTATATAACCCAAAAACAACACCTTATCAGTTAGAAAATGACATTTTTTGAAGATGCAGCTCTTTTGTAGCACTAACACCAAAATATCATCAAAGTAAATAACAATGAATTTACCAATAAAAGCTCGAAAAACCTGATTCATCAATCTCATGAAAGTGCTCGGGGCGTTTGATAAACCGAAAGGCATCACCATCCATTCATATAAGCCATCACGAGTTTTAAATGCCGTTTTCCACTCATCACCTGGACGAACTCGAATCTGATGGTACCCACTACATAAGTCGATCTTTGAAAAGACTGCTGCTCCGTGCAATTGGTCAATTAAATCATCAAACCGCGGAATTGGAAATCGGTATTTGATTGTTATCTTGTTAACCGCACGACTATCTACATTCAAAAGCTTTTGCATTCTACTTGTACCTCTCAAGCTCAGCGGTCAATTTATCATTCGCGGCCTTAACTTCGCGATTCACCGTTTTAACTTTCTCAATTTCAATGCCACAGTTAGTAATCAATGATTCAAATAAAGCACGTGTTTCCTCATCAGTCTCAGTATTTTGTGCCACAAAGCCTCCACTATGATTCACATCTGGAGTTTCAGAATTAATATTGCTACTACTCAGATTATCCAGGTATGGATCATAAGTGGGTACTAGTGTCACAGAATGCTGTTCGTCATGAGTAAACACATCAAATATGACATTGTTATAGCATGGATCAATGATTGGTACCTCAGAGACTGCATTGGCGTCATAAACAGGAGGTGTGTCAGAATCAGTGTCGTACTTAGCCTCCTGAAGATTTGCCATGAAGATGCAGTTTGCATTGATATCTTCTCGGTCTTCCAATTCATCCATAATAGCCACAAAGCCATGTTTCTCAGCACTCAACTGCATCCCTGCTTCAGCCTTTTGTACCAACAGCAATGCTTTCTGAAGATACGCTGAATCCTTCTTTTTCGGCTTGGTAGGGCAATCCCTTGCAATGTGACCCACTCCTTGACAGTTGTAACACGTAACCCGATTAGCCTGATTCACATTTCCATAATTCCCATCAACTGGAGCTGCAACATTCCCATTCGGATTACCCACTGTTCTGTTCACAACATTCTGACCCATCTGAGTTCCAACATGCTGACCTATCTGATTACCCTGATACTGAACTGCCTGATTTCCTGCATATTGACCCGTATTCTGCATATTTTGATTACCCATGTGAAATCCAGTAGCATATCCTTGTTGATTCCCAATAACTCCAACCATTTGTCCTCCTTGACCCATATTCACACCCGGCTAAGCAATTTGTCTATTGCGAGTGTTTGAAAAAATCCTTTGGTTGTTGTTAGTTGGAGTGGAATAGCGTCCTTTGAATGCTTTAGTCAAATAAGCGAATGCATTAGACAACGCCTCTGTTTGTTCAGCTTCAATGTCAGTAAATACTGGATCCTAGTATTGTGGATACTGTTGTTGTTGAATGACTTCTTGTTCGGGTGGGTAGAATTGTTGTTGAGGGATGACAGGATGTTGTTGTGGAATGTATTGTTGCATGTTGTTGTTGTTGGTGGAAGATGATGAAGAAGGTTGTTGTTGTGTGTTCACTGGAGTTTGGGTCTTTGCAATTAGTGCCAAGGGATCATGATTCTTTGCCAATCTCTCTTTCCTTACTTCATTGGCTTCAGCTTGGTTTTGTTTCAGAAGATCGTAGAGTTGATCAAAATTCACTTGATGTAAGTCCTTTGTTTGGTTGACAATAGTGACATAGCGTCCCCATTCTTCTTGAAAATTGTTGATGAATTTGATGTTACTCACGATATTTCTGGGTGTCAACTTGTTTCTTATAAGGTCATTCATTAAAGTGCAAAACCTTCCATAGTAGGATTCAACGGATTCTCCTAGAGTTGAAGTAAACTTCTCCCATTTAGTTAGCAGCTTGTTCTCCATGTCTTGTTGACCAATTTCTGTTCCATAACATAGCCGTCTAACACGTTCCCACATATCGTATAGCTTTCACATTGTCTACAGCAGAAAGATATCTCTTGGTATTCCTAGTTGGATGATGTGTATTGCCATGTCATCGCTCGATCCGCTTCTATCCTCTTCAGTGTATTCAGATTCATTTTGTTCATGAAAAGATGGGGGGACGGGAGGTATTGCATAAGGAATTCCAGGTTCTTGGATTTGTCGTGGCTTGAAGGGTCCATTCGTAATGGATTGAATCATGAGTTTTCCATTAGGTTTGGTCTTGATGTAGCGGAGCATACGACTTGTCCATTGAAGATATCCACCTTTTTCCAGCATAAGAGGACGGTTTTCAGCACCAGCTGCATGAATGTCTTGTTGAATAGCCATTGATGAAGGTATTAGTGAGAGAGTTGATGTAGGATCGATTCAACGATAAAGGAGTTATGATTGATGACAATTAAGTACAGTAATTGTGGTGAAAACTTGGTGAAAATTTAGTCCGACAACTTAAAAACCTCAATAACTTCTGTTTGGAGCGGATTTAGGCCTCGAAGGTTGACCCGAATGAATTCGGCGTACCATTCTCCTCGTTCTCACGGTCGTTTTGATGGGTAGAACACTGAAAACGAAGTTACGGTGCAAAAGTTATGGCCGTTTGAAGTTTTGTCGAGAAAAGTCAACAAAACGCACTGATGAAATGGTCAAACCACACTTTTGTCAAACCGCAGAGTTCTCAAAACGCATACGACAAATCGCACACTTCAAAACGCAGAGTATCAAACCGCTTAAAAGTCAAAACGCATAAGTGTCAAAACGCATGGGTGTCAAACCGCATAAGCCAAATCGCATATGTGTTAAATCGCATAAGCGTCAAAACGCATAGGCTCAAATCGCATAAGTCAAATCGCATAAGCGTCAAAACGCATAGGCTCAAACCGCATAAAGTACAAGTCGCTGTCATTGTTTTGTCTTTTTACACTTTTTACTCAAATCGCTTTGTACTTGTAGCTCAAATCGCATAAAAAACACAAAACGCATAGAAGAAAAATGACTTCTTTGGTTCAAATAACACCCAAATGATCCACTTAACGTACGATCTAACCTATCTAAACACTAAACTAATCGAATATAACTACCTTAAGCCTAAAAGTACAAACTTTAAGCTAAGAAAAGCAAAAAATTTGAATGGTTTGATGCTTTTCACCACAAAAACGAATCAAAAACAACCCTAGATCATTGTTTGACGATTGATACCACTTGGAGGACCTTAGATATATCAACTCTATCACACTAACACTAATAATGAAGCATGAAATGGTGACTTGAATATATATATGAGGCGTTAGGTACTAGAAAGAAAGATGAAAACATGAAGAGGTTTGTCCATATAAAACACACACTTACACACTCAAGCACACACACCAAATGACTAGGTGTGTGCCTTTTATACTTAGTACATAAAAGCCTTATGGGCTTTGGATGGGCTTTGATTGGTTTGTGGATTGGGCTTACATTAATACATGACTAAACATGACATAACTAATAACTGGTTAGCTTGGCCCAATCCACGAGCCCAATGACTATTCTGATACAATATCTAACACACGTTACAAAGTTCCTAAACGTGAATGACCATCACTTTCTAACACATTATATTAAGGCTAACATTCTACTACAACTAAAGCGTACACATTAGTCACTGCTTGTGCCTCTGCTAGGAATTCTGCTTGAGATAACAAATGGTTCTTTGACTCCTTTCTTATGTCAGATGGGCCAAGTATAATCGTTTCACCATCCTTCTTGAAACTGTAGGTATTCTTGTATCCGTCGTGCATAGTCTTACGATCAAATTGCCACGGTCTACCAAGCAACATATGACACGCATCCATGGGCACCACATCACACCAAACTTCATCAGAATACTTTATACCTATAGAGAAATTCACTAAACACCTTTTAGAAACCTTTACTTTAGTACCCTTATTAAACCATGACAATTTGTAAGGATGTGGATGTTCTTCGGTCGTCAAGCTCAACTTACTAACCATTGTGGCTGAAAAAACATTCTCGCAGCTTCCTCCATCTATGATGACATTACAAACCTTGTCGTTACGTGTACACTTTGTATGAAAAATGTTGTGCCTTAACCATGACTCATCCTCATTTGTCACAATTGTACTCAATGTTCGTCTAACCACTAGTGACTCCCCTGAATCAGCACACGTGATTTCCTCTTGATCAAAAACATTCTCTTCAACCTCGTCTCCACACTCATCAAACACAGGCCCGAAATCCTCTTCTAATATAGTAATGATTTGACGATTTGGGCACTCTGCAGCAAAATGACCAAGACCTTGACACTTGTAACAACGCTTACTAGTTGTAGCCCCTCCTCGACTAGAACTGGGGTTAGAATTTTGGTTTTAACCAGGCCCTGAATTTGGAGTTGCACTTATATGTGGGTTTTGAGTCTGGTTCGAACCTACAACTAGCTTACCCATTTCATTACCCATAACACGACTAGTAAATCGAGAGCTATTGGTCTTTTTCTTTAGTTGTCCTTCTACCTTTAAAGAAAATCGACACACATCGTTATATGACCAATATTGTTGGAGGTGGACCACATCAGCGATCTCTGGCCTTAAGCTTGCTAAATAACGAGCAATTGTTTGTTCTTCCTCCTCATCCACACCACAACGCATCCTTAACCGATCAAACTCACCGGTAAAATCTTCAACTGACATACTAGTACCTTGTCTAAATATATGATAGTCAATGAAATCTTCTTGCCTATAGTGAACAGGAAGAAACTTGGCCATCAATTTGTTTTTCATTTTAATCTAACTTGTTATCTTTGTTTTCCCTTCCTTGGCACGTTGTCTTATGATATGTTCCCACCAAACAGAAGCATTTTTTTCAATTTTATGGCTACTAACTTGACCTTTTGTTCATCGCTAAGATTTTTTATATCAAAAACCCGTTCTACAATGTGTAACCAATCAATAAACTCATCAGGGTGAGGCTTACCTTCAAAAACAGGGATGTCGACTTTTATACCGAGGTCTTGAGAACGTGCTTGTTGCCTTGGTCTGAAACCACGATCTCGACGGTGAAGATTAGCCCCCCATGGGTTAACCTCTTCTTCCCCGTTGCTCAGTGACAAGTCTGATCCCCCATCTTCTCCGGCATCGCTATTAGAAAAACGATCAGTTTCGTGATTAAAATCACGATGAACGTCTAACCTTGCCGCTGCAAGTAGACATTCCAACTCTCTGATTCGTCTTCCTTGGGCTGCAATCTCTTGGTCCCGCTGGTCCCGACAGTGCGGTTGTGGTTCGTCTTCACCAACACCACCGTCGCCACCTCGACGAGGCTGACCACGCACTCGTCCTCCTCGACGCCCTCCACGGTCACGTGGTTGTTCATCAGCCATCGATATGGTTTGAGGCAAAAGGCACTAATACCAAATGATGTATACAATAATGCAACAACAATTTTTGATGGTGGAAAAGAGTATAACAGGAGCAAATATTGTGATAATAGAATCTCTATTTTTTATAACTTCTTCAATGAAAAGTGAACTTTTTTTGTTGACCATGTCTTGGCTTTTTATCTAGCCAAAATAAAAACAGAACATGAAAAACTAATAAACTGAAAATAACCACCCGTGATCTCAATAGCTACGTGCACCAGTATGTGTGTATTTCTCTTCAAATCATATGAATGTATTTAATTTGTAGATTGTATCATCTTTAACTTTAGCTTGAATAATGATCCCAATTTTATATCTGCCTAATTCAAAGTAAACTATCATAAATGTTCTGTTTTGTTCAAATCAAATGATTAAAATTTACTTATAATAATAAAATTAAAGCTCTGTTTAGCTGTATGTCCAACAATTATCTTGTTGTTCATCATTACGAATGTGAAGTCAATGGAATACATTACACGACATTTCATACCAAGAGAGAAACGTTATATCTTTACAAATTTGGTGCATAATTCATCCTTATACAACTTGTACGTATGCTTATATATCATCCATATGACATTCTGATCAGTATGCATGGGCCGATTCAAAACTCATGAAGCTTGTACGTGGGCTGTTTAGATTCTTTTCTAAATATGTTTTTCATTTATGGTTTTGCTAACTATAGTCTATTGGTTATTTTTATACATTCATTTGTATTAAAGAGTCAATTCCATATATATTCAAAATTTAATAAACACTATAATGTCATACTTAGTTACTTACCAAAAAAAACACGCTTTAAGAATTTGATGCACCCGAGCACAACAATTTAATCATCAATTGTCATTTTTAAAACAATTTGATGCATTGAATATGATGGTAATGATGCATTTAGTTAAAATTTGTAATCATAAATTTTCGGATTCTTAAAACTATGGTGATGACGGAACTTATAAAGATGGACAGTGAATTTTAAAATGACTTGGAGACAGGGGTGTTCATGGGTTTGGTAATATCCGAATAAACCGAAAATCAAAACCGAACCGAACCGAAAATAACCGAACTGAACCGAACCGAAATAAAAGTTCGGTTTTCGGTTCGGTTATGGTTTTAGCAATCCAAACCGAAAACCAACTTTAAATAAATATATATAATTTTTTTATATATTTATATAAAAAAATTATATTAAAACTTTTTTATAATATATATATAATATTTTTTAAGCTTGAAAATTATTATTTTTTCAAAAAATATATATAAATAAATGAATAAATTATTAAATTTATGTAATTTGGGTTATTCGGTTCGGTTTTCGGTTATTGGGGTTCGGTTTTCGGTTCAGTCAAATTTGAATTCGGTTCGGTTCTCGGTTATACCCAGAAAAAAAAATTAACCGTACAAACCGATAACCGAATCGATGAACACCCCTGCTTGAAGATCGAAAACAGTCATTAAAGTTAACAACATTTGATGCCCCATATTGACACATTTGATGCAGTATGCATCATATCATATGTATTAAATATTAACAAATAAATAATTGCTTGTTAAAAATGATAAATGATGCAAACCAAAATTATCTAGAGAATTAAAAATGATTGAAAAAAATAAGAACACATTATTTGGAACAATGATTAAGGAATAAGTTGAATTAGGGGTTTTTGTTTTTGTTTTTTTTCATATGGGGAAGGAATAGTGAGGTTCACATCTATATTACTATCTTAATGGGGAGAGGTTATTATTTTTTGACTTGTGTATATAAATGAAGTAAATGAAAATTAGCGAGTCCTACTTAAAAAAAAATATTGTTAAATATTATGTGAACTCTCTCTTAGCTAAGAGAAAGAAAAAAAAAACACGACCTTAATTATGATGCAAATGAAAAACATCTCCTAAAATCACGGTACCGTCAATTTTTAAACCGTTGAAGTATGTGGACACATGGCATATATCACTATCGTATCCTAGCTTTTTTACATTAAAGATGCTATTTTAGAAGAACTAGTCTCAAATATGAAATGTAATGTTAAACAAGGTATCTTTGTTGCTCATATATTTTTAATCTGCTAAATGTTTAACAATAACTAAAAAATCTATGGTAAGCAAGCAATGTTCATATAGAAAAATAAAACTTGTGCGTTAATGTCTCTCTAAACACCTCATGAGTTTAATTGGGCCACTTCTAAAGTTATTAGAAATAGTATGTTGAGTCTATCCGGTTTGTTAGATTAACGTCAATGTATAAGTTATCACTTTTTGTATTAACCCATATCTAGACTCGTTGGGTCTAAATTGCCAGCTATATTTATCCATGCAGTTAAGGACGGAGCCAGGAACAAACATGACCGGGTGCATAAATTTTTTTTTAATCGTAATATAATAGAGTTTAAGATGCTAACTAAATAAGACTAAAAACACATTTCAATGGACCGAGATCATTTAAGATGTATTTGAGTAAAATCGATGCTTTTTTTTAAAATTAACACTAAATAAAAAAAATCCATAGGTGTCACGGCACCCACGGGACCCCCTGGCTCCGGTCCCTGCATGCAGTAGTAATATGTTATCGATCAACAGCTTAATATTCTTAATCGGCTAAGACCCATAAGCTGTGGATATGTTCCCATATTTCATGAACATAATTGAATTGGTCCAGCCTAGCCGCCTCAATATTTTACTAATAAATAAGTCATTCAGCTGTAAACTGCTTATAAAACGCACATTACATGCATTCTAACCATCATCAAAAGAAAAAAAAAACTCATTTATCATGGCCACAGTTGTATTGGGTAAGAACATTAACAACTTACCCAACAACAAAAGAAAAAAGCTCATTTTAGGTGCTCTTGCTACCATCCTTCTAGTCTCGGCTTTTATCGGCATTGTCGTTGGAGTCAAATCTCAAAACTCTAGATCCAACAACTCCAATCCACAAACCATTACAGCTTCTGAAGCTCACGAAATCGTAAAGTCATCATGCAGCTCCACATTCTACCCCGAACTATGCTATTCCACCATAGCCAGCCACCCTGAAGCAAGCACAAAGGTCAAAACTCAAAAAGACGCCATCGAGCTAGCTGTTAACATCACAACAAAAGCCGTAAAACAAAGCTACTTAAAGATACAAAAGCTCGCTAACCGAAGAGGCCTCACTCCACGCCAGATCAGAGCTCTTAACGATTGTCTCGAAATGGTTTCAGAGACGTTGGATGAACTTGGCCAGGTTACGAAAGGGCTCGAAGAGTATGACACCAAGAAATCACTCAAACAACATGCTGAGGATCTCAAGACGTTAATGAGCTCAGCCATTACGGACCAGGAGACTTGCCTCGACGGGTTCTCACACGACGAGGCAGATAAAAAGGTCCGTAAAGAGCTTGAGAAAAGTGAGAAACGAGTCGAGAAAATGTGTAGTAATGCATTGGCCATGATATGCAACATGACCAACACAGACATAGCTAACGAGAATAAGCTCAACGGAAGGCATTTGACAGAAGAACAAAACACGTCTGAATCGCCTAAATGGTTGTCTGCAGGAGACAGAAAGCTGTTGCAGTCAGGGACAGTGATCACACCAAACGTTGTTGTGGCTGCGGATGGTAGCGGAGACTACAAGACCGTGTCTGCTGCTGTGGAGGCTGCCCCGAAGAAGAGCAAGACAAGGTACGTGATTAGGATAAAGGCAGGAGTGTATCGCGAAAATGTGGATGTTCCAAAGGGGAAAACAAACATAATGTTCATGGGAGATGGTAGAAAGAATACTATTATCACTGCAAGCCGGAGCGTAAAAGGTACCGGAAGCACCACCTTCGAGTCCGCCACAGTCGGTACGTTTTTACTTATTTCTCAGTGTCCATATATTTTCATGGGTGAAAGCTAAAGGTACGCAACGTAGTTTTTCAGAATTACACGTCTAGCTAATATATTTTGTTAAGGTCAAGCTTAACATACTTTCAAATTTCACTCGATCTAGCTAATATGACCTGTTGGTAGTAGGTTCTGCAGGTCACCTTGGCGAAAAATTTGCGCAGTTAGACCTCTAGGACTAACGACCGTTAGCTAGATGATAACGACCGTTAAAAAAAAACTTTTAAAATTACTTTTTTTTAAAAAATTTCAAAAAATTTTACGTTTTTTTTTTTAATTTAAAAATTTTTACGTTTTTTTTATAAAAAAAATCTTACGTTTTTTAAAAAAAAAAATTTTAAATTTAAAAAAAAATTAAAAAAAATTTTACGCTTTTTTTTTAAAAAAAAATTTTACGTTTTTTTTAAAAAATTTTTACATTTTTTTTTTTTTTTTTTAATTTTACGTTTTTTAAAAAAATTACATTTTTAAAAAAATTAATTTTTTTTTATATTTTTATGTTTTTATATAAAAGTTTACGTTATTTTTAAAAAATTTTAAAGTTTTTTTAACAGTCGTTATCATCTAGCTAACGGTCGTTAGTCCTAGAGGACTAACTGCGCAAATTTTTCGCCAAGGTGACCTGGTAACCTACTACCAACAGGTCATATTAGCTAGATCGAGTGAAATTTGAAAGTATGTTAGCTAGCTTTGACCTTTCACAAAATATATTAGCTAGATGTGTAATTCTGAAAAAGTACGTTGCGTACCTTTAGCTTTCACCCTATTTTCATCTAGGGTAAAAATAATTTAACACAACTTGATAGAAATTTTAAAATGGTGTTGGACAGTGTCCATACATTTTTAAGTCATGCATTCAACCTTGAACATGTTACTTTTTGACTTCTTGGTTTGTGTGTTGAATTTTATGATAATTATTTTCATCAACTTGCGATTGCACCCGTGAGACAAAATTAAACTTTGTCCATAATGTCAAAGTTAATAAACGAAATCCATCATATCCAATCATACAAATTTTAACTTTTTTTTATTTTATAATATAGAATAATCTACACTAATATATGTGTCAAAGCCAGCCTATATAGCATGTGCCATGTTTGTCGGCATTAATAGGTGATCAATCTTAAAACAAAAAAAAGGCCAAGAACATGACCAACATTCTGATTGATATAGTATTTAAGGACCAATAAAACATAATTTATAATTAATTTATTAAACATGAATCATGACAAACTTATTTATTAGTCACAACTATATTTTCGTTGGTCAGTCTCTAACATATACTGAAAATGTGTCTTGGCTACTGCTAGTATATATAGCCCGTCATTTAATGTGCCCATTAATTAAGTAGCTAGACAACAAATATTCTAACTTTTATGGCTATGTTTGACAACGGGCTTATAAAGGTTTGAACTTTTAAAGTAAGTTGATTTATAAAATAAGTCTTGTTTGTCAAATAGGCTTATGGCTTATAATATAAGTCATAAATCTTTATAAGCCCAAACCCATTTAAAAAAAAAAAAAAAAGGCTTATAGCTTATCAAATTACTTAACATATAAAAGCTAGAAATATATGTGAATTTAATTTAATGTATTTTTATGCAATTTTACACTAAGTTTTAGCTTCAACTAATTCGCTAAAAAGCTTTATAAAAATATAAGCTTCAGCTTTCGGCTTATAATATAAAGCCTAAACCCCAACCCATTGCGCCAAATATAGAGTTTGTAATCCATCTCCTAAAGTATTTCAAAACCATCTCATGCTCTGAATCCTACACTAGATAATGTTTATTGATTCATTTGCTTTGGATTCGATTTTATATTTATTGATTCATTTGCTTGGTTGGTGAATACTGTTCTATAACAAAGAGGACTTTTGTGGTATTGATGCAGCTGTTGTAGGTGATGGGTTCTTAGCACGAGACATCACATTCGAAAACACGGCAGGTGCAGAGAATCACCAAGCGGTGGCACTTCGAGTTGGCTCAGATTTATCAGCATTCTATCAATGTGACATGTTAGCGTACCAAGACACCCTTTACGTCCACAAAAACCGTCAGTTCTACATTAACTGTTTGGTAGCTGGTACTGTCGATTTTATCTTTGGAAATGCAGCAGCGGTTTTCCAAGATTGTGACATCCATGCACGTCGCCCAGGTCCTGGTCAAAAGAATATGCTCACGGCACAAAGCCGCACTGACTCCAACCAAAACACAGGGATTGTGATTCAGAAATGCAGAATAGGTGCCACTTCTGATCTCCTACCCGTGCAAGGGAGTTTTCCAACATATCTAGGACGACCATGGAAACAATATGCAAGCACAGTGATTATGCAATCAACTATTAGCAGTGTGATTCACCCGGCTGGATGGCACGAGTGGGATGGGAACTTTGCATTGGACACGTTATACTATGGCGAGTACCAGAACACTGGGGATGGGGCTGGAACATCAAACAGAGTTAAATGGAAAGGGTTCAGGGTGATCACGAGTTCTTCGGAGGCTCAAGGGTTCACCCCAGGAAGCTTCATTGGTGGAGGTAGTTGGTTACGAAACACTAGTTTTCCATTTTCTTTGGGCTTGTAAGCAAGCACTTAAGTGCAAGTTTTATACTATGTGTTAGTGGATTTATGTTGCATCAATCAATGATGGTCTTTGTGGAGCATCTTGCGCGGCATTGTCGTTCTAAATCCGAGTAATTTGATCATAAATAAAGTAAAACTGATTTGTCTAGGCTATGTAAGAGACTTGTGTTTTAGATTGAATTGGCACTTTTTGATCATGTGTGACTGGTTACTACGCCCTTACTGATCTATGTGAAAAAGAAAAATCAATATCAACATGAAACCAAAGTAGTGACGAATGCTAATGGTGCGCATACGGTCGTCTTGCCGTTGTCTGACAGCGACCCTCCGATCGATACTTCCTGTTCTGGGTAATCAGGGTGAATTGCAACCTTCAGATTTGGAACTTTGGTTGCGCGCTATTCTGGGATGGGTGCCGTCTCGCATGTAATCGCGTTACATTCTCTGTGTGGTACAGTGGCGTTATAGAGAGTAACTATACCACCTTCCACTGGGAATTTGAGCATCCCATGTGCTATAGACGGTACTGCGCGCATGGCTGATATTCCTGGTCTCCCGATAATGCCATTGTATGGTGATTGGTGCCAAACCGTCAAGTTATCTCACACAAGCTAGCCACTTGTGAATGGCTAACCGTAAGAAACTTAAAACAGTTCAAACACTAATGCAATTAAGATAAGAGGAATATAGTGGATTCCTGGGTCGTTAAGTCCCACGGAGGATGAATTGGTGTTTCACACAGACAGATGTCGAATAATCACTAAGGATAGTGATCAGTAAGGATTTTGAGTTATTTATATCTAAAGAAAAGATTAATAAATTACAGCGACTTAAATGCAAATTAAAGGAAATTAAAAAGTTAAAATATATTAAATAAACGCTATCACTATTTTTACAATGATGTTTTTCTTGATTTATAAAATAAAATGACTTAAATAAACTAATTTAACTAAAACTTAAACTTAAATTACCTAAAAACGTAACTTAAAATGAAAACGTACGTTATTTATAAAAATTACACAAGTGCGCAAGCAAAAACGTAAAATTTGTGAAATAAAAGTCCTACAAGTGTAAAAACAATTTTCTTACGTACTATATGACAAAAGAAAATTTTAGAAAAAAGATTTATATTTTTTAGACTTTTATATTTTTAATTATGAATTAAATACTAATTTAGACTAATTAAATGTTTAAAAATACTAAAACTATTGAGAAAAATCTGAAACTTTTTTATAAAATACTTTATACTAATACAAAGTTAAGAAAAATACAAAACATGAAAAAGCTAGATTAAATAAGTTAGAAATAAGCTAATAAGCTCGTATAAGCTTATTTGAAACAAAAGGGGTATATATTAAATATTGCAAAGGAAAACTGAAAAAGACCCAAGGGCGAGTGGTAGTGTGTGTGTGTGGTGAGCTGGGTGGCCAGGGTTCGAATCCCAGCACTGCCTTTTTTGCAAACTTTTTATTTTTGGAATTTTCTTTTTGAAACTTATTAAGCTAATGATTTTAAGCAACTTTTACAACTACAACTTTTTATGAAAATGACTAATAAGCTCAGATTTGAGCTTATTATTCCAACAGTGGAGCTTGATTTGGAAATAAGCAAAAGATTAAGCCAAAATGGCTTTTAAGCTATTAATAAGCAAAGGAAAACTTGGAAATAAGCTAGATAACTTAAAATAAGCTAAAATGACAACTGAACAAGCTCAATGATTTAGAAATAAGCACTAAATAAGCTAAATAAGCATAAACTTAACTGGCTTGCACAGGACACTCTTGTTTTTACTAGGCACCTTTAGGCTTATTTTTAAGCACTGAGATAAGCTAGAAACTTAAAACAAAAACTGGGATTAACTAGTTGACCAGCTCAGCTTTTCAAAAAGCTAAAGTACTCACAGTGTTGTCCACTAGAGAGCTTTTGGTGAGCTTATAAAAAATTGGAAAACCACTGATTTATTACTCAGTGTATACTGAGTGTTTTTGACAAACAAAAAGCTAAGTGCAGCCTATTCAAATAAGCTACAAAGTGGAAAACAAGCTTTGGATTAGAGAGTCAGCTAGGTGAGCTTCTCAAAAAGCTAAGTTGCACTAGCTAAAGTTAACTTAAAAGCTCTGTGTGAGCTTGTGAAAGTAGATGGCTCACTGGTGCACAGGGCACTATTTTGACTTTTTATTAAACTGAAATTGACTTTTGTGAGATTTGAATGATCCTAGGCTACTTAATTTGTTATATTAAGCTAATATGAGACTAATTTTAGCTAGATAAACAATTTTTAAGCTAGTATGTATGATTATGTATTCTAAATTCCAACAGTTAACAAGTAATACAAGATTAAACTTGATTTTGACTTTTTAACTAATGAGAACTGGTTTTTATTACTTGATTGAGCTATTATGACCTATTGGAACATGTAACAATAACAAGTAACAACTACAATAACCTCTATTACAGTTAATAAGGCAAATCCAAACAACACTTTAAAAACTGTTTAAAGATTTTCAAAGAGTTAACCAGATTAGGACCAAGAAATTGATTTAAGATTTAATGTTATCACTTAATAGGACTAATGAAGCATTAAACAACCATAATAACAACATAAAACTGAAAATTGACAATTAAGCTATTATAACTGTTAAAATAAGAATTTTTAGTTACTACAAATTTTAAAAAACAAGCAACTAGTTTTATTGTTTATATTTACTCAACTACAACTCATGAACATAGAAATACAAAAATTTAGGCTAATTAACAACTTAAACAGTGAACTGCCAAAATGGAATAACAAGCTTACAAGATGATTTCAAGTGAAATATGAGAACCAAGGACTGAGAACATATCCTATAGCTTCCCAAGAAGCTCTAATCCAATAAGCAATCCAAAATCAGCTCTGCTTCAGTCTTTAATCTTCATTACCATTGATTTTTGAATTTCAAGCTATTTTTGAGTATTTTTGTGATTTTTCTGTTTTTGATTCTAAACTGGTTTTTAAAGTCTCTAAAAGCTTTAATAAGCTTTCTAGGAGCTTATGTGATCTATTTCAGTCCAAAACAACAACTAACAACAACATTTAATTAACATGAGATTTTGAACATGGAAATTTTGCATAAACTTAAAACTTGTATTAAAACTGAAATTGATGATTGAAAAAGAGTTATTGTACACTAAATACTTGAAATACAGAGCTTGAAAGTTAAAACTTACACTGGAATTTAAATTTTAACTAAAACGACTTAGAAAATTAAAGATTACACTAGATACATTTCACAATGCCTCTCTTCTCTTCTTTATAGACTTTTTGAGACTCCCACATGCTTCTGATCATATCCCATCAACAATCTCAGCCATTGAATGAGTCAAACTCATCCTATCCGTTTAAACCATTTTTGGCGCCAAAATTGAGACTAGTGGATTAGAGCAGTTCTGCTGTAATTAAAGAAGCTTAGGGTGTTGTGGAGGTGGAGGGGGACAGATTAGATAGTAGGTATGGGGCTGGGGATGATTTGGAAAGCAAAAGCAGTTTTGTGTGTGTAACAGTAAAAGGCTAATGGTGGGGAAGCATTAACTGCAGTTTGTGGGCTAACTCATGAGGTGGAGGGGATGAGAGTGAGTAGTAGGTGGTGAGGTGGAAGGTGGGGAGAGGTGGAAACCAGTGGTGAAACCACTGGTTTTGGTTTAACAGGTGTGGAAGAGGAGATGCTACAGTGGACGCGGTTTTATTTTATTTAAATTTTGGGCCGGGTTGGATAATTGGGTTTGGGCTTTGGGTTGGATATCACAAATGGTCCGTTTGGTTTAGATTAATACACAAGGAGCATAGTTGTAATTTGGTGAAACTGAAGGGCTGAATTTGACAAGTTTCCAAGGTTATCACAAGGGTCAATCCTGCAAATAATGGTTAGTACAAGGACTAAATTTGCATAAAGTTCCATTTTTATAAGTCCAAGGACCAAAACTGTCAACTTTGATATTCTAGGGACTAAACTTGTAATTTTTCCAAAGTTTACCATAAGGACCAATTTTGTCATTTATGAATAGTACAAGGTTAATATTTGATAATTTTCACTTTTTAAATTAACCAAGGACCATTATTGACATTTTTCAAACTTGAGGGACCTTTTCTGCCATTTGCCCAAAGATTCATTCAAGGACTATTTTTGACAACTTAGAATATTTCAGGGACATTGAATGATATTTTTACAAATTTTTGAATTACCAGGGACTATTTTTGACAATTTTTTAAACTTGGGGGACTAAAACTGCCAATTATGCAAACTTGATAACGTTTTTCACGATTTTGATATTTTGCATTTAAAACAAATAAAACACTTGTTTGTGATATTTTCATCATTTTGATGCATTTCTGAGTGTTTTCAGATGTTTTTGCAGTCTAGACAGTATAAAAATGATGAGTATTTAGACACTCATCATATGGCGAAGGGGATTTAATTACCATAAAATCCATCTAGGCTGTCGCAAAGTGTTCTTTATTGCCCACACTGACTAGTAGGCGTATTTGCCCTATAGGCCATATCTTTTCTCCTGTAAAACCAGTTAGCGCTGTCATGACCGGGCTTAACTGACTGCGTATCTCAGGTCGCAGTCGTTTGAAACAGTGTTCGGACATTATGTCTGCAGATGCTCCTCCATCAACGTACATGCGGTGGATATCGTGACCCCCCGCATTGATTTCAATGGTGAGCGACTCTACCACTGTGTTGTCCGCAGTTAAGGTGGGGAAAGAGATTTCACTTCCACGGGAAAATTTTTGGCTGACCTTCTGCCTAGTTACTCGCTGCCATGATTGTATCATGTAGATGGTGTCGACCTTGTCCTTGGGTGCCTCTTTCTTGTTCCAACTCTTCTGTCTATCCTTTCCTTCCTTGATGTTCTTGACCAAATGGTCCAATCTTCCTTCTTTCACCAGTTTATCAATGAGCTGGCGTAGTTGGATGCATTCATTGGTGGTGTGGCCCTTCTGTGCATGATAGTCACAGTATCCACTCCCCACGCGTCGATCCTCTAGGGTGCGCATTGGTGGGGGTCTTGGAAAGTTTGCGCCCTCTGTTGCAAATATTTCCTTTGGAGTCTTGGTCAGCGGGGTATACCTGTCATTATCCCGTCCACTCCCCTGGCCGCGGTAGTTCTTGTTACGGTTGCTACTCCGATCATTGGATTGTCTCCCAGGTTGTTCTTGTGACAGATAGTTTGAGTAGCTTTTCTTGCTATCTGCTGCGACGGCTTCTCCTTGGACGAAGGACCTTGTCCGTTTCATCAATTCATCGAAGGTTTGGGGGATCTTGTCGTTCAGCCTTTTGATGAGTTCTGGGTTATTGATCCCGTTCATGAACCCTGAGATTTTCAGCACTTCGGGGCATGCCTTAACCTGTATACACTCATCTTTGAAGCGTTCCATATATGCTCTTGTGGATTCCCCCTGGCGTTGTTTTACCCTGGCGAGTTCAACAGGGTTTTTAGCGCACTTCTTCCGTTGAGTGAAGTTTAGGCGGAACGCCTTCCTCAACTCTTCAAAGCCATCAATGCTTCTGCGTGGAAGCTTACTGAACCAGTTCCGCGCGTTTCCCACTAGTGTGGAATTGAACATGTGGCACCACACTGGTTGTGGCCAGTTTTCAATAGTGGCGGCTGATTCAAAAATTTTTAGGTGATCATCAGGATCACCTGTCCCATCATAGGTTTTGACATTGGCTGGCATGCGCCTTCTCTTGTCTTCTGAGAAGTTACTGATACGTTGAGTAAATGCATCCACCTTTTGGCGGCGCCACGGAAGAGACATGTCTTCCTCCTCCTGGTCACGGTATTTCCTCCTGGACTTCCAGTGTCCAGTTTCGCTATCCTCGTTGTCCGAGGAATTACCAGAGGATGAATTTTCCCTTCTTCGGCGTTTGCGCCGACTGTCCTCAGAATCTACACTTGAGGGGCTTTCACTTGGGGAGTACCGTCGCCCAAGTCTGTCCTGGATTCTGCGGCTACCAAGCCTGGCTTGGACATTGGTACGCCGTTCATCCTCCTCGATTCCTTCCAGATGTTGCGAGTTAATTGTCTCATCATCCTCAACTCTCCTCCCAATTCTGTTAAACACTGGGGGTCGGCGACTGTCCCTCCCACGCTTCTCCTTCTGATGGCGCGGTGGAGATACCTCATACTCCGGGCCGAAATCGAGTCGGGCGTGCAGACTCCGACTTGACCTCTTTTTTGCTTCCTCTTGCATGAGAGTATCCAAGGCTTCGTAGTTTTGAGAGACAAAATTACTAGGCTCTAGTTCCGGCACGACCCCTTCTAGAACAGGGGTATCTGTTTCCACCACTATATCCTTGTTTTTATCGGGTGCGTCAGGTGCTTTTGTGAAGTTAGCTTCTAGCACCGATTGGAGTAGAGTGGTAAAGGAGTCTTGCAGTGGATCTCCTGCGCTGGTGGTGGTTGTAGTGGCCTGGGTTGTCCTCGAGCGTGGTTTCACCAGAGGGAAGACCAAGTCTTGGCCTGATCCCTGGTTTTTAGCAACACTGGTTGTCCCAGAAGTCTGCTTAGAAGCTGATCCGCTGTGCAACTTCTTTCCCGTAAGGTCTGTTCGCGATCGCTGATTTCCGTGCTTCGTCATTCTAGTTCTTAGTTCTTAGTGATGGGTCCCACGGATGGCGCCACTTGTTGATATAAAAGTTGGGCGTTCCTTGTTTGGGGTTCTGGCTCTCGTACCAACTGAGTCTTGATTCTTGAGACATGCGCACTAAGTAACAGAAAACACCGTTAGGCTTATCGTGGGATTGTCTCCCACGATTATCCTCCGGCGTGAGAGTAAGTAATCGGTTTTAGGGTTAAAGGAGAGTTAGGGTTTAGATTGTACCTTTAACGAGGGATAGGGTTCCCTTTATATACACACGGAATCCTTGTGGATTTCATGTTCCCCAACCTTCGGCGTATCCCGCCTAAGTCGGTTGGTAAATAATTATCTCCAAAGATAGGAGATATCTGATATCGTATTCCATAAATAACATTGGACTTGGGCTTTCGTGAGCCCAAACCGTTATTGGATTAGCCCGTTCGTAATGGGCTTGTTAGTAGCGGTCGTTGGTCGTGTTCGTAACCCGAATATAGACTATACGTCATCAGTGAGTGTGATTATTGCAGCAACTGTTCTTTTGACTTGGTTTAGTAGGATATTGCTATTACCATTCATGAGGTTTATTTTTTATATCACAAAAATATCTATAGCGTTGTGTCACGACCCGCCTATTCGTAGCGATCATTTTCAAGTATGCTCGGGATTTTAGATTATTCCACACTTCTCTTGGATAATCTAGGAAGACTTTAGAATATATTAGAAAGTGTTGGAAATGGTAGGAAGCTCTAGAATGTCTTGGAAGGACTAGAACCTTATGGAGATTCTAGACTTCTCATGGAAGCATGTAGAACTTGTACATAGAAGTAGTATAAATAGGGGGAGGCCTCATTTGTTCAAGGCATCCAAGAAGTTCTCTTGTAATCAAAACTTGTAAAGCTCTCTAGTAATACAAAGTGTTCTTTACATTCCACTTGTTCCTCTCTTTGAAGTTTACTTTCGTTGCATACATCGTTGAGTATTCGAGCAAGGTTGAGCTTAGTCGAGACTAAGTGCCGCACGGGAGACCTTGTAGAGACAAGTCCGTGACAAGTGGTATCAGAGCGAGCGTTGATTCAAGGCGATGGCAAACGAGACCGATAAGATTGGTGCTAGTGGAAGTGTGATCGTTGACGAGAGGCAAGGTCGCGATGACAAGCGTCAAGACCCAAAGAAGAGAGGAGCGTCTAAGGACGTTATGTCGAGCTTGGATAAGAGATTGGCGGGTGTTGAGACATCCGTGTCGGAGTTGAAGACCCAAGTTGAGGGCTTGGAAGGTTTAGACTCGGACTTTTCGACCATGAAGGATGACTTTAGGGTCGTCCTCAATACTCTTAGTGGCGACTTTAAACGCGAGATCCATGATTTAAAGGAGATGCTCATGGGTGAGATCTCCAACATTCATATGACCATCGAATACTTGCAAGCCGATGTAGTGCTGTGCAAGCGATCCATGGCTAACGGAGGTGGCAACGCTAATCATAATGCTCCGAAGATTGATGTTCCAAAACCATCACCGTTCGTAGCAAAGCGGGAAGCTAGGGCGGTTGATGATTTCTTATGGGAGATGGAGCAATACTTGGAGGGCGTCAACATCACGGATGATGACACCAAGATCAAGATGGCGACCCGATACTTGAAGGATACCGCGGCGTTATGGTGGAGACGTCGATATGGAGATATCGAACGAGGTACGTGTACTATCGATACTTGGGCTGATTTTGTTGCTGAACTTAAGAAGCAATTTTATCCGGAGAATGCTAAGAACGAAGCAAAGAGTCGGCTTCGTAAACTTAAGCATTCCGGAACAATCCGGGATTATGTTAAGGAATTTACTACACTAACCTTGGAGATTCCGGATCTTTCCGACCAAGACTCTCTCTTTTATTTCCTCGATGGTTTACAAGGATGGGCTAAGACGGAGTTAGAAAGACGTGGAGTTCAAGACCTTGCTACGGCTATCGCCCATGCCGAGGCCTTGATCGACTTTAGTACGAGGAGGGAAGCGTCTAAGCCGAGGGATCGAAAGGTGAACCATGAGAAAGGTGGGGGAGAGAAAGTCGCTCAAGCAAAGCACGATAATACACATAAACCACCAACCGGAAAGAATAAAGACGTAAAGACGGCCTTCAAGAGTGGTGGATGCTTCATATGTGATGGACCTCATAGAGCTCGAGATTGCCCTAAGAAAGCAAGCCTTAACGGAATGATGGTTCATGAAGACGAAGGCCCAAGTGATGGCGGATGCATGAGCTCGATGAGGATCTTGAATGCAATCAAGGCCAAGACGGACGTACCGAAAGTTGTAGGGAAAGGATTGCAATTTGTGGAAGCAACCATCAATGGAACCAAGGTACGTGCTTTAGTAGATTCCGGTGCCACTCATAATTTCGTGTCGGTTGATGAAGCCAAACGACTAAGGATTAGCGCTACGAAAGGGAGTGGAACGTTTAAGCCGGTAAACTCGAAGGCCAAGCCAATGGAAGGAGTGGCCAAGGACGTTCGGGCGAAGATTGGAGAATGGGAAGGGACGATTGACTTGTCGGTGGTCCCGATGGACGATTTCGATGTGGTTCTTGGGTTAGAGTTCCTTGATAAGGTACGAGCTTTCCCTATGCCATTTGCTAATTCGTTATGTATCCTAGACGGTGGAAAGACTTGCATGGTGAGCACGGAGCGGGATTCTAAGTGTGGAACGAAGACCCTTTCGGCCATGCAATTCAAGAAAGGCTACAACAAGAGCGAACCTTGCTACTTGGCGGTAACAAGGCTAGAAACAGATGGCAAGTCAGAAAATGTAGAGGTACCGAAGGAGATCAAGCGGGTACTTGATGAGTTCAAGGATGTGATGCCCAAGGAGTTGCCCAAGAGACTACCACCTAGGAGGGAGGTGGATCATACCATCGAGTTGGAACCGGGTTCCAAGCCACCCGCCAAAGCCCCTTACCGAATGCCACCACCCGAGTTGGAGGAGTTGCGTAAACAACTCAAGGATATATTAGATGCGGGCTATGTTCGACCTTCGAAAGCCCCATATGGTGCGCCGGTGCTATTTCAAAGGAAAAAGGACGGATCCTTGCGGATGTGCATAGACTACCGGGCACTTAATAAGGTAACGATTAAGAACAAGTACCCTATTCCTCTTATTGCGGATTTGTTTGATCAACTTGGAAAGGCGAGATACTTCTCCAAGTTAGACTTGAGATCGGGGTACTACCAAGTACGGATAGCGGAGGGAGACGAAGCTAAGACGACGTGTGTCACGAGGTATGGTTCTTACGAGTTCTTAGTAATGCCTTTTGGCTTGACTAATGCTCCCGCTACTTTTTGCACCCTTATGAATAAGTTATTCCACCCGTTCCTTGATAAATTCGTGGTGGTATACTTGGACGATATTGTTGTTTATAGTCATACCTTGGAGGAGCATGTCTCTCATTTGAAACAGGTGTTCCAAGTGTTACGAGACAATGAACTTTATGTAAAGTTGGAGAAATGCTCTTTCGCCCAAGATGAAGTCGAGTTCTTGGGACACAAGATCAAAGACGGTGGGCTAATGATGGACGGTGCAAAGGTAAAAGCTATCCAAGAATGGGAACCGCCAACCAAGGTGACGGAGTTGAGATCTTTCCTTGGGTTGGTAAACTATTATCGAAGGTTTATCAAGGGGTACTCGGCAATAGCATCTCCCTTGACGGACCTATTGAAGAAGAACAAAGCTTGGAGTTGGGACGAGAAGTGCCAAGCGGCGTTCGAGAATCTGAAGAAGGCGATTATGGAAGAACCGGTGTTGAGACTACCGGACGTGACTATGCCCTTCGAGTTGCACACGGATGCGTCGGACTTTGCTATTGGAGGAGTTCTAATGCAAGAAGGACACCCGATCGCATTCGAGAGTCGGAAGCTAAATGAAACGGAAAAGAAGTATACCGTGCAAGAGAAAGAAATGACGGCGATCATCCATTGCTTACGGACTTGGAGGCATTATTTGTTGGGTTCGAGATTCGTGATCAAGACGGACAACGTTGCTACGAGTTACTTCCAAACCCAAAAGAAGTTAAGTCCTAAGCAAGCTCGGTGGCAAGACTTCCTAGCCGAGTTCGACTACCATTTGGAGTACAAGCCGGGGAAGGCTAATGTGGTAGCCGACGCATTAAGTCGCAAAGCGGAGTTTGCGGCGATCACCCAAGCACAATTCTTCCTCCAAGACCGAATCAAGGAAGGATTGGAACATGATCCTTTTGCCAAGAAGCTCATGGCCCTAGCAAGAGATGGGAAGACTCGAAGATTTTGGCTTAAAGGAGACATGTTGTTCACAAAAGGAGATCGGCTTTACGTACCTAAGTGGGGTGATATTAGGCGTACAATCTTGAAGGAGTGTCATGATTCGAGGTGGGCCGGTCATCCAGGGATCAAGAGGACGTTGGCATTGGTTGAAGGCACTTATTATTGGCCAAGGATGGAGGACGATGTCGAGACATTCGTGCGAACGTGCCTTATTTGCCAACAAGACAAAATAGAGCAAAAGAAATCCGGAGGACTGTTGGAGCCTCTACCGACGCCCAAAGGACCATGGGAGAGTGTTTCCATGGACTTTATCACATGCTTGCCGAAGTCGGAAGGATGTGGGAGTATTATAGTGGTGGTCGACCGATTCTCGAAGTATGGAACTTTCATTGCCGCACCACCCGATGTCACGTGACGATACGGCTAAGCTTTTCTTTAGGAATGTGGTGAAGTATTGGGGAGTGCCACATGTGATCGTTAGCGATAGAGATCCTAGATTCACGGGGCGCTTTTGGACCGAGTTGTTCAAAATCATGGGGACGGATTTGAACTTCTCTACGAGTTTCCATCCCCAAACGGACGGGCAAACGGAGAGGGTGAACGCATTATTGGAGCTCTATCTTCGGCACTACGTAAGTGCCAACCAACATGACTGGGCTAAACTTCTTGACGTTGCTCAATTCTCGTACAACATGCAAAGGAGTGAAGCCACAGGAAAGAGTCCTTTTGAGTTGGTCACGGGGCGCCAACCATTGACTCCGAATGCCTTAGCCGCATCATACGAAGGGACTAGCCCGACCGCTTACAAAACAATGAAGGAATGGCACGAGCAAGCGGACTTGGCCCGGGCTTCGTTGGACAAAGCGGCTAAAAAGATGAAGAAGTGGGCGGATCAGAAAAGGAGACAAGTCGAGTTCGAGGTCGGAGATCAAGTGATTTGAAGCTCTTGCCTCAGCAATTCAAGTCACTAAGGAAGGTGCACAAAGGCTTGGTACGGAGGTATGAAGGCCCTTTCCCGGTGATTGGACGTGTGGGGAAGGTTTCTTATCGACTTCAACTACCGCCCAAGTTGAAGATTCATCCGGTCCTCCACGTTAGCCAACTCAAGCCTTATCACAAGGACGAGGAAGACTCGGAACGAGGGGTGTCCAAGCGGGCACCAACAGCGGTTGTTACTTCATACGATCGAGAGGTTGACGAGATCTTGTCGGATCATACGATACGGAGACGAGGGGTGCCGAGCTATAAGGAGTACTTGATCAAGTGGCGTAATTTGCCCGACAGCGAAGCAAGTTGGGAAGCCGAAGACTTGTTGTGGCAATTTGCGGACAAGATCAAGAAGTATCACGAGGATGGCACGACGAGGACGTCGCGAGCTTAGGTGGGGGAGGATGTCACGACCCGCCTATTCGTAGCGATCATTTTCAAGTATGCTCGGGATTCTAGATTATTCCACACTTCTCTTGGATAATCTAGGAAGACTTTAGAATATAGGGCATATAAAAAAAAAGTACTATACTTGCCACCCTTTCCTCTTCAGGGTAGCGAACAAAATTTTTTGCTTCTGCAGGTAATATACTTTCAAATTCATCCTCTTTAGGGTATTTTCATGAACAGTTGGACAATTTTGCCCCTATTACCCAGAAGAGGAAATGGAAAGTATGATACTTTTTTTTAAATAATAAATAATGTACTAGCCGCACGGAAAACGTGTTTTGGCTAAGAAAACGGAATAAGAATTAACAAGGGTAACGTATTTGTGATAGGAAGCGAATGTATTTTGGCGAATTTGATCGTGATGATCAAACTCAATAGGTTTATGGGTTAAGATGCGAATTGGTGCTTTGATACCAGTTGATTCACTCTTACAGGAATCAACGAGATTCAAATAAGAATTGAGCTCAAGAATTAGTTAATGGGATTTGTTATGGCTTACTGACTTGTAGAAGTTTATTACAAGAGAGAATTACAAAATCAAAACCGCTTACAAATGTGAAATGAATTGTGTTATATACAAATGAAATGATGAAATGGCTGTAACGGCTTTTCCCGCCTAAATGGTAAGGGTTAAAGCGCTTATTTGAACCCCACACGTGCCATGCACACGTATACTTATTTAAACTCATGTCCTTTGCAAATGGAAGTGGCTGGTGGAACTAAATTATCTTAATAAGTAAATAGTGTAAACTTAAAACAAAACATTTTTATCATAGATTTAACACAATTATAAATCATTAAATAATTTATCTTAATACATATCCAAAATTTAACATAATAAAAAACTAGGGCAAATGATAAAAAAAAAAGTATCATACTTTCCATTTCCTCTTCTGGGTAATAGGGGCAAAATTGTCCAACTGTTCATGAAAATACCCTAAAGAGGATGAATTTAAAAGTATATTACCCGCAGAAGCAAAAAATTTTGTTCGCTACCCTGAAGAGGAAAAGGTGGCAAGTATAATACTTTTTTTTGATATTTGCCCTAGAATATATTAGAAAGTGTTGGAAATGGTAGGAAGCTCTAGAATGTCTTGGAAGGACTAGAACCTTATGGAGATTCTAGACTTCTCATGGAAGCATGTAGAACTTGTACATAGAAGTAGTATAAATAGGGGGAGGCCTCATTTGTTCAAGGCATCCAAGAAGTTCTCTTGTAATCAAAACTTGTAAAGCTCTCTAGTAATACAAAGTGTTCTTTACATTCCACTTGTTCCTCTCTTTGAAGTTTACTTTCGTTGCATACATCGTTGAGTATTCGAGTAAGGCTGAGCTTAGTCGAGACTAAGTGCCGCACGGGAGACCTTGTAGAGACAAGTCCGTGACAGTTGGATCATATATCATATGATTTTATTTATTATTTTAACGGATTGTTGCTTTCTAGTTGGGGGTTTAGTTATTCAGTGTTTGTAGTTTGGTATGTAAGGATTTTTGAGATACCAAATGTGTGAGTAATGTCCCATAAAGTCTGCTACTATTAATTTGTGCTACAAATTGTGTATTCTTGGGCTACTACGTTTTCTTTCGCGTTTATCCTTTAGGTTAGCTTTGTATAAGCATGCGTGTTATAGCTTTGTATAAGAATTGGCTGCCATACTAAAGCTGCATTTGCTATTTGGCTAGATGACTGGTAAACCGAAAGCTGCTATTTAGTTTTAGATCCTACTATTATACTGATAACATAAGTGTTATCTACTGCATACATGAATCTTGGGTACAGGTTTTGGTGTCGATTAGTCGGTCTTCTACTTTTTCTGCTGGGGCCTGGTTTCTTGGCCGCTGGAACTTGCGAATAGCTCTTTTCTGACCAACGGGGTGGGCCATCGGTGGTGCAGACTCATGTATATCTGTTGGGGTATCTTGTGTTGCTGGAGGTGGAGTGAGATCCGTTGCTTTTTGCTACATTGGTTGGTGATGATGGGCCTTCTGAAGGTGCCGGAAGTGCAAGCGGGGATGGTCCATTGCTTTTTGCAACACAAACTTAGGTGGCCCTTTTGTGGTTGTTTTTCCAAAGTGGAATTGGAAAACATGCCTTGTATTTTGCAGGGCTAGCAATACTGGTGGTATCACAAACGGGTCTTTGTTTTCAGTTTCTCTAAGCACGGCGTCACATGCAGCTTTTGATAAGGCTGTCGGTCTCTGGGCTAAAACATTTGAGCACTGCATTTGCGGTTCCGATTGCCCTGAAACAATAACTACAGCGAGAGGTATGTAAGATTGAGAAGTGTGAGTTATAAAATCGTTTGGTTATGGGGATGTAGTTAGATAGTAGCCAGAAAAATCAAATCAAACAACTCTAGAAAATAAAAAATTGAAACATTAAAAAAAAATGATGACATAAATGCAATGCTGATAAAATAAGCGTTTAACTTTTACCTTAGTTTACGCAAACAATTACTCATAACAAATATTGTTAATTGTCATAGGACAAAGTAAAACAGACCAAAAAATGAACCGAATTGAGAAACCAAATCGAACTGGTCCAATCAAAATCGAACCGATCATAATCAGTTCGGGTTTTGTTCTATATATTTATGATTTTTATTTTCATTTGAGTTCGGTTCGAGTCAAAACCGAGAAAAACACACATAAACCGTATAAATTGAACCGAACCGAACTGAGTCACTTGGGTTCTGTTATCGAATCATGTTTTCCACAAATCAGTTTTTAGTTCGGTTTGATTTCGATCAGTTTGAGCCGGTTTTGAGATGATGCTCAACCCTACTTGCTATTGTTGTTAATAATTTCCCAAAAATAATCATTATAAATAATATTATGGAACAATCAACACGACGCCGTTCCTTGGGTAATAATATATTGCCAAACAAAAAAAATATTTCAGTCCAAAACCGGTAGCCCAATGGAACCTCACTACCAACTGTGCCCTAGGGACTTACGGTTCCTAGAAGCAAAACTTTATATTTAAGGGGGTTTTTGCAATATAAGCTTAAGTTCTTTTCAGATTATTACCGGCTTATTCCAATAATCTGGTAAACCCCTTTTATTTTTCTTACATTCCTTATTGCTTAAAGGACTTTTTCCGAATTTTTCAGAATTTTCACTTTTAGCTTAATGTTTTTAATTACATTTTTAAATTAAAAGTGTTTTCAATTAATAACAAATAAAATAAAAATCAGAAAAATACAAATCTTTTTTCGAAAATTCTTTTTTATCATTTAGGACTTTAGAAAAATAAATTTGCACTCGTAAAGTTAAATTTTGATAAATTAGGTTTTAACGCCAGTTATGTTCCCGTAAATTCGCGTTTTTAGTTTAGATTGACTTAGGACTTAATTGTGTTTTTTGGAATTGTTTAAGTGTTTAATTTTTGCTTCTTAGCTTAATTGTATTTCAATTTCTTGATTTGTGTACTTAGTTGTGCTTTGCTTTGCTTTTTGTTTGTTTTCTTATTATTTTATTTGCTTTTCAGTTTACTTAGTTTATATGCTTATTTGTTTTCTTAATCTATTATGCTTTTTAGTATTTTATTTTAATTTCCAAAATCAAAATATCTTGGCCATTCAAATCACGCGATCACGAACCGAACCTGATTTTCTATTTCACACTTCGCTGGGACATAACGACCCGGGAATAACCACTACTTCTGGAAAATATACATATATTTGGTGGTTTGACTTTCATTGACTATTTGGTCCATTTGAGTTTTCCTACTAATTATATATATAAAACTTGCTACATCGGGTTGGGTTGGGGAGGTATCATGGCATGCTATTGGTGGCGCCAAAACGGATTTGGTGTGCTACCCGGCTACCATACCCACATCGCTTATAGTTGTTAACACTTACGAAATTAGGGGATGTCTCGTGGTGTTAGAGACTCCAAAATAATTATGTTTTGTAGTGTTTGTTTTCGTAAGTGCTTTAACTTTTTTTCATTGGATCCCGTCCAGAAAAAAGTGTCTTTATGTTACGGTTGAAATTTTTTGTGCATCCAGTCTTTTTAAAATCTGGTTGCACCACTTGTTGCAAATGAAAACGAATGTAATGTCGATGTGAATACACTGATGGATACTAATAATTCTTTAAGAGAATATCTACTATTATGAAATTTATCAAGCTTCATAAATTTGATATTTCTTGCCACCTCAATAATTTATAAACCTTTTGAACGATAGTGGAAATGAGCAGAGTCGCTCGTGAAAGGCTCAGGATCAGATCGGTAAAAAGCTCAAACGAACCGAGCCGAGCTCGAGCATAAGTTGCGGCTCATTTATTAATCGAGCCCGAGCTTTACATACAAATCTTGTTTGAGCTCGCAAGATTAAAGGAGCTTAAACGATATAATGATATTTAAGTATTAAACATATATACGAGCTGAGCTCGAGCTTATCAACGAGCTAAAAAAATATATATTATGAGCCTAGCTCAAGCTCGAGCCTAGCTTTAACTTTTCATTGCCAAATCGTATAAACAACCCGAGCTCGAGCCGAGCCCGAGCCTATATAATATACCACGAATCGAGCTCGAGCTTAAAATTTAAAGCTCGAAACGAGATGAGCTCTAGCTTTCTAAAACTTATACGAGCTGAGCTCGAGTTCGAGCTTTTTAAATTTTAAACGAGCCGAACTCGAGCTCTGACAGGCTCTACTCATTTTCACCTCTACTTTTGAGTTGATAAATATATTTGCCCAATAATTAGGGGTGTTGAAAAAATCCGAGAATTGATGAACAGCCGAACCGCTCAATTCGAAACCGAAAAAACCCCATTATCACGGTTCGGGTTTGATTTTTATTATTTGATATCTGCGGTTAACCGAACCGAACTATGCTTAATACATGAAGGTTTTTATAAGTAAACATTCAAATAATTGTACAAGTATGAATTATATTATTGCACTAATTTTATCGTATAAGGCCTTCTTTTTTCCTAATGTAAACATTTCTAAACATTTATGTGTGAAAGTTGATAAATGTTTAGAAATGTTTACTTTAGGAATGCCAAATGTTAATTATAGTTAATGTTTAGAAACTTGAAATGTTTAGAAACAACGATAGTTAATGTTTAGAAACTTCTTTTTTCCTAATGTAAACAAGTGCCAAAAATTTCTAAACATTTTTGGCACGTGCAATGTTAATTATAGTCGATTTATGTGTGAAAGTTACTACTTTTTAAGTATAATTTTTGGCACTTGCAATGTTAATTATAGCCAAAAATTATACTTAAAAAGTAGTAACTTTCTTAAATACAAAAAATACATTGATCTTATAAAAAAAAGTAACATCAAATAATATTTTATTTATAACATCATCACACGTGGTCTAAGATGACCCAACATATGCAAAAACGGATAGATTGTTACATTAGATCACATACAAACTCCATAACAGCAAAGAAACTTATGGGCATCCATCCTTCCATTTCCAACTTCATTTTACGGATGGCATGGGCTGCATCTCCACATCGACGCCTTTACGGCCGATGTGGAGCTTGCAGCTCCAAACTGCCACCGCAGCCAACACAGGGCCTACTATGGCAGTTATAATTAGAAGCACTGTTTGGAGAGTTGTACTAGATGTCGGGGCCCGCTCCGGGTAAAACACGAATTCCTGCTTTGGGAATGAAGCAGCTGGAGGAGAAGGAGGAGTAGAAGGAGGAGGAGGAAGGATCTCATCCTCCGATATCAAAATTTGTAAAGACATAGCGAGGATTAGGGCTGAGCAAAACCGACCGAAACCTGACAAGCCCGACAAACCGACCGACCCGACAACATCCCGAAACCGACCGACTAACAATCGGTCGGGACTCGTTTCACTTTTCTTATTTAATCGGTATCGGGTCGGGTTCGGTTAAAAAACCCGACAAACCCACCAGCCCGAAATTAATTAGGTTTACTAAAAAAAAAGCGCCCCTTTCTTTTTCATTCTAACTCAGTAACAAAACTGTTTTGGCTTCTCAAGAAGGTTGTGACAAAACTGTCTTCCCTCTTCACCCAATTCGTTTGGCTTCTCAACAAATCAATCAAATGGATCAATCTCATCAACCTCATAACAAAAACCCCACATATGAATCAATCTCATCTTCTTTACCTACCTATGAATCATTCGCTTCTCAACAAAACACTACAATGGAAGTAAGTATTTATGAACTATTGAAGTATTAATGGGACGAATTTAATTTATGTGTAATATAGTTTTTTTTTTTTTTTTTAGTAACTGATGAAGTATTGAATATTGATAATGAATATTGATAACCGATGAAGTGTTGAATGTTGTAGCCTTGTTGTATTTATGATTGATTTTGTAGCCTTGTTGTATTTATGATTGACTGTGGTATAAATTGATTCTGTGGTATAATCATTTAATGTTTTAAGTAAATGATAAGGTATAAATGATGAGGTACAAAAGATGTTTTAATGATTTAAGGTTTTAAGCCTTAAATGATGAGGTATGTATCAAACATATTGATGATTTGCATATTGATTTTTTTATTTGGACAGTTGACATCACAGTAACATACTAACATATAGATATCAAGTATTCAAGTGTTACTGCTTTTAATTAATTGTTTGTTCTTTTTTATTTTTGTTTAGGATGAGAACGTTGAGGCGGTTGACTTTGATGAAAATAAACGCAAAAGGAAAGCCCCTCCCAAACCAAGGAAAACGAATTCGGAGTGTTGGAAATACTTTATTGCAAAGTTTGAACCGGATGAAAATGGTCAAGTCATTAAGATGGCATATTGCAAATATTGTGATGCGGTTCTCAAAGCCGATTCAAAAATGCATGGTACGCGACACTTGAATACTCATTATGCAAATTGTGATAACAACCCCGATGTTGAGAAAATTAAGAAACAAAAAAAACTAGCTTTTAAGAAAAAGATTGGGGAGAATGTTGAGGGTGATAGTAGCATTGGTACTTTAGAAACTTGGAAGTATGATGAAAAATTGATTAAAAAGTCGTTGATTGAGTTGATTATTCTTGCGGAGCTTCCGTTTAAGTTTGTAGAACACCCGACATTCATTAAATTTGGAAATAACATGCAACCTAGATTTAATATGCCCTCTCGTTTTACTATTGCTATGGATGTTTCTAAGTTTTTTCTTGACGAGAGGAAGAGCCTATTAAATTTCTTAAGCAACAAGGCCACCACCGTTCATTTAACCACCGATACGTGGACTTCTAGTTGTAAAAGAATGAACTTTATGGTATTAACCGCCCACTTTATAGATGATGATTGGGTAATGCATAAAAGAATTATTAATTTTAGACCAATTCATAGCCATAGAGGGGTGGATATTGGTAGGGCACTTTTGGAATGTATAAACGGATGGGGTATAAAGAATGTTATGACCATTACGGTTGATAACATTTCTTCAAATGACAAAGCTCTTGAATACTTGGTAGAAAATTTACCAAATAAGTATGATGGTGGTAAACATTTTCACATAAGATGTATGGCTCATATTTTAAACCTAGTTGTCAAAGATGGTTTAAAAACATTCAACAAGGAAGTGAATACCATAGGCTTAGCCGTGAAATACATAAAACATTCAAGCCAAAGAGTGACTAACTTTAAAGAAAGTGTTGAAAAGGCTTGTACTTCAAATAAGTTTTTGGTTTCCGAATGCCCTACAAGATGGAATTCCACACATGATATGTTGAAAATCGCTAATGAGTTAAAAGAAGCTTTTTTTTATTATGATTTTCATAACTCTTGTTTTGCCCGAAACCTAGAGGAAATACCTAAGCGGGGTGATTTTGAGGTTTGTAAGAAGATAGTTGCATTTTTGGAAAAATTTAAAGAGAGAACCGAACTTGTGTCAAATGTATCATCTCCCGTAGCTCATTTGTGGTTTGGAGAGGTTCTTGATATTGATAAGCATCTTCGTGAGTGTGCCTACTGTGTTGAATGTTATTTGGTTTCGGTTTTGTATGTTTGATGAATTGATGAAGACAATGTAGATTGTGAAGAAATTGTCACAGTAGGCTCAGTAGACATATGGTCAAAAAAATTTGTAACTGCAGTGTGCCTACTGTGTTGAATTTGATATTTGTGATTGTCTATCTTTTGGTCTAAAAACAAATGGAACTGCAGTAGCAGTAGGCTCATTAGCCATTTGTTACCATTTATTTCATTATTTGTGATTGTGTATTTTTGCTGGGTTGGGCCCGTTTGTTTCCATTCATTTCATTTTTAATGGGCCCGTTTGCTTCCTACAAATTTTGCAGCCTGCAACATTAACTCGGGCTAGGCCCGTTTGTATTGATACCCGAAACCGACTAGCTCGTTTGTACCCGATACCGAACCGACATAAACGGGTCGGGACTCAGTTATGGTTACTGAGTTTAATCGGGATTCGGTATAGTCGGTTCGGGTCGGTCCGGGTCGGGCTCCGACCCGATGCTCAGCCCTAGCGAGGATTAGTAAGAGAATGGTTGAGAAGGAAAGGACGTTTGCCATTTCGGAAGAGGAGGAGGGTGGTGGTGGTAGTGATGCATGTGTGCACCTAATTTATAAGATAATTTTAGTTCATGTTGTTAGTCATTTTCAACTCTATTGCGTTTCAAATTCTCAAATTGCCTTAATTGTGTTGGATGTTGCTTCTGGTTGTGCTATTTTCCAATGAATAACACAATTTACTCTACACATTTAATTAAATAATTTAAGGGACTTGTCAATAACTAGTTATATCATAAATTTGGATATCCGAAATTTGCGATGATGGGTTTATTTTAGACATAATATTTTATCTAAGATTTTGTAATTCGGATATCCGAAATTTCAGATAACAATTTTATAAATCCGAATATCCAGATATCATCTGCACGTACTAAAACCTTCCTCTTTAACTCCACCAATGCCGCAAGATATTGCTCGGGTTCCTCCACTTCCATCCCTTCAATGTCTTGTTCGTACCATGGGATCCCACTAGAGTTACCTATTTTTTCTTGTTGAATCAACTCGTGCTTCCTCTTCTCCATCTCCAACTCCATGGAAAGCTCGGCATAATGTTGGTTAACCTAAGTCAATGATGTTCGTTTTGGGGACATTGATGCATCATTTGTTGTCGATACATTATTATCATCATTGGTGTTGTACATGTAGCGGTCGATAACCGCATCAACTGAAGGATGACCAAAAGCATAACAATGGCCACCGGGTGATTGAACAAGGATTGCCATTTCAGCCCCCGTCAAGACACAAAGTTCACTAGCTTTCTTGAAGAGTCCCGTACGTCGTTTGGAGAAGGTGACTTGGCGACTAGTTGTCTCTTCTATCTTCTTGATCGGGAAATTTTTACGGCATGTGTTTTTCTTCATCGTGTAGACATCAGACACATTCAATGCAAGTGATTAGGGTTTAAAACTTTACGAAACATATAAATGGTTTGGTATATATAGTTTGTATGGAGATAGGATTTTAGGGCAAATCTCTGTAATATTGCTAAAGATTTTAGTTTTTAATACATAATCGGTTAAAAAATAGAAACTATATTTTACTTATTTCAAGACATTTAATGATCGGTTTAGCATTTACAGTTTTGTAGATTAATTCTAAGTGTTATAAGTTTTCATTTTCTGGTTAGATACAGAGTAATAGCTAGACTCGTGTCCAAAAGACTAATATGGGTCTTACACGATAATTTGTATAGTATAAAGCAAATACGTAAGCCCTTTAATAAATTTTCCAAATTCCAATAATGGTATTTCGTTTATCAATTTTGCGTGATTGATGAATATTACTTTTAACTTATAAATTAATATTTATCTTCAACTGATCATGAT
>OU343220.1:327450599-327475566 GCA_910596185.1 Chrysanthemum makinoi | reverse complement strand
AATAATGGTTGAGAAGGATAGGAAGTTTGCCATTTCGGAAGAGGAGGAGGGTGGTGGTAGTAGTGATGCATGTGTGCACCTAATTTATAAGATAATTTTAGTTCGTGTTGTTAGTCATTTCCCACTCTATTGCGTTTCAAATTCTCAAATTGCCTTAATTGTGTTGGATGCTGCTTCTGGTTGTGCTATTTTCCAATGAATAACACAATTTACTCTACACATTTAATTAAATAATTTAAGGGACTTGTCGATAACTAGTTATATCATAAATTTGGATATCCGAAATTTGCGATGATGGGTTTATTTTAGACATAATATTTTATCTAAGATTTTGTAATTGGATATCCGAAATTTGAGATAACAATTTTATAAATCGAATATCCGGATATCATCACGTACTAAAACCTTCCTCTTTAACTCCACCAATGCCTTAAGATATTGCTCGGGTTCCTCCACTTCCATCCCTTCAATGTCTTGTTCGTACCATGGGATCCCACTAGAGTTACCTATTTTTTCTTGTTGAATCAACTCGTGCTTCCTCTTCTCCATCGCCAACTCCATGGAAAGCTCGGCATAATGTTGGTTAACCTAAGTCAATGATGTTCGTTTTGGGGACATTGATGCATCATTTGTTGTCGATACATTATTATCATCATTGGTGTTGTACATGTAGCGGTCGATAACCGCATCAACTGAAGGATGACCAAAAGCATAACAATGGCCACCGGGTGATTGAACAAGGATTGCCATTTCAGCCCCCGTCAAGACACAAAGTTCACTAGCTTTCTTGAAGAGTCCCGTACGTCGTTTGGAGAAGGTGACTTGGCGACTAGTTGTCTCTTCTATCTTCTTGATCGGGAACTTTTTACGGCATGTGTTTTTCTTCATCGTGTAGACATCAGACACATTCAATGCAAGTGATTAGGGTTTAAAACTTTACGAAACATATAAATGGTTTGGTATATATAGTTTGTATGGAGATAGGATTTTAGGGCAAATCTCTGAAATATTGCTAAAGATTTTAGTTTTTAATACATAATCGGTTAAAAAATAGAAACTATATTTTACTTATTTCAAGACATTTAATGATCGGTTTAGCATTTACAGTTTTGTAGATTAATTCTAAGTGTTATAAGTTTTCATTTTCTGGTTAGATACGGAGTAATAGCTAGACTCGTGTCCAAAAGACTAATATGGGTCTTACACGATAATTTGTATAGTATAAAGCAAATACGTAAGCCCTTTAATAAATTTTCCAAATTCCAATAATGGTATTTCGTTTATCAATTTTGCGTGATTGATGAATATTACTTTTAACTTATAAATTAATATTTATCTTCAACTGATCATGATAATAATGGTTGAGAAGGAAAGGAAGTTTGCCATTTCGGAAGAGGAGGAGGGTGGTGGTGGTAGTGATGCATGTGTGCACCTAATTTATAAGATAATTTTAGTTCGTGTTGTTAGTCATTTTCCACTCTATTGCGTTTCAAATTCTCAAATTGCCTTAATTGTGTTGGATGTTGCTTCTGGTTGTGCTATTTTCCAATGAATAACACAATTTACTCTACACATTTAATTAAATAATTTAAGGGACTTGTCGATAACTAGTTATATCATAAATTTGGATATCCGAAATTTGCGATGATGGGTTTATTTTAGACATAATATTTTATCTAAGATTTTGTAATTCGGATATCCGAAATTTCAGATAACAATTTTATAAATCCGAATATCCAGATATCTATAATTTTTGAAAAACTTTATATGAGTTCTAAAATTGTCCTTTCATAAAACCCAACTTTTTGATAAACTATAATCATGTTTCAAATATCCGAATACGGATATTTTTTGAACACCAACAACCTAATCAAGAAATCCTAGAAAGTTTTGGCTTTGTTTCTCTCCCATAGTTATATACTCGGAAGCATCAAAATAGATAAAGAGCATGTATGAGTTAAGTTACTTGAGAAGTATAAACTAGAACATGGTTATGTATGTACCAATGATATAATCTAAGTGTTAGAGGTGCATTTGTTCAAATGATCCGAAACTTGAAATCACCAAGAATTCACCAAACACCTTAGGATATATTTTTGGCAATAGTTATCGATCAGTTTATCCTAGCGTGTTTCATCCGATATATAAATATGACTTCGATCACCCGTACATGCTAGAAGATAGAAATGTAGATAGGTTCAAATTAGAGCCTCGATTTTTCTATAATTATATAAGATGATATATGATTGTCTTGTGTCATGATATATAGATATATCATTTACGTGGTGTTCTAAGAATGGTTGTTTAAGAGATCGAGTTGAGTATAAACTAAATAATCTAACGCATGCAAATTATAAATCCTGTAATAAAGAAAGAAGACATATATATATATTAGGGCGAGATATGTTCCCCTTTTTTCCGGGCCTTTACTCTAAAAGAATATATCAATACACAAATTAAACACAAACGAAATATTAAAAAATATCATTTAACAAAGTGTTAAAGGTTCATGCAACATGTAACATTGGCTAATAACATTTGTAAGAATCCTTTCTGTCAAATGGACACTTATTATGGTACGGAGAGAGTAATTAACTAACAAAACAAAACCAAAACCTAATTAAATTCAAAATTATCCAAATCCAAACCTAAATCTCCAAAGTTCAAATGATCATTTATCGGACCATTCATCGTGTTATTCTCATAACTGTTTCCATCTCCAAAGTCTAGACCATTTGTCGGACCATGCATCTTGTTATTCTCAAACTTGATTCCATCACCAAAGTCTAGACCATTTGTCGGACCATTCATTATGTTATTCATAATCTTGATTCCATCTCCAAAGTCTAGATCACTTGTCCGACCATTCATCGTGTTATTCTCAAACTTGATTCCATCTCCAAGGTCTAGACCATTTGTCTCACCATTCATCATGTTATTCTCAAACTTGATGCCATCTCCAAAGTCTAGACCATTTGTCGGATCATTCATTGTGTTATTCATAATCTTGATTCCTTCTCCAAAGTCTAGATCACTTGTCCGACCATTCATCGTGTTATTCTTAAACTTGATTCCATCTCCAAAGTCTAGACCATTTGTCGGACCATTCATTTTGTTATTCTCAATCATGATTCCATCTCCAAAGTCTAGACCATTTATCTTGATTCCATCTCCAAAAGCATGCATGTTCAGAGGAGCATTGTCAAATGTGTTTGGAAGGTTATTCCACATTCTCGGACCCAAAGACAACATGGATGCACTCTCCATATTGGCAAGATCATCTCGCGATACTAAAACCTTCCTCTTTAACTCCACCAATGCCGCAAGATATTTCTCGAGTTCCTCCACTTCCATCCTTCAATGTCTTGTTAAGTACCATGGGAACCCGCTAGAGTTACCTATTTTTTCTTGTTGAATCAACTCGTGCTTCATCTTCTCCATCTCCAACTCCATGGAAAGCTCGGCATAATGTTGGTTAACCTCGGTCAATGATGTTCGTTTTGGGGACATTGATGCATCATTTGTTGTCGATACATTATTATCATCATTGGTGTTGTACATGTAGCGGTCGATAATTAGAACATGGTTATGTATGTACCAATGATATAATCTAAGTGTTAGAGGTGCATTTGTTCAAATGATCCGAAACTTGAAATCACCAAGAATTCACCAAACACCTTAGGATATATTTTTGGCAATAGTTATCGATCAGTTTATCCTAGCGTGTTTCATCCGATATATAAATATGACTTCGATCACCCGTACATGCTAGAAGATAGAAATGTAGATAGGTTCAAATTAGAGCCTCGATTTTTTTATAATTATATAAGATGATATATGATTGTCTTGTGTCATGATATATAGATATATCATTTACGTGGTGTTCTAAGAATGGTTGTTTAAGAGATCGAGTTGAGTATAAACTAAATAATCTAACGCATGCAAATTATAAATCCTGTAATAAAGAAAGAAGACATATATATATATATATATATATATATATATATATATATATATATATATATATATATATATATATATATATATATATATATATATATATTAGGCGAGATATGTTCCCCTTTTTCCAGGCCTTTACTCTGAAAGAATATATCAATACACAAATTAAACACAAACGAAATATTAAAAAATATCATTTAACAAAATTTTAAAGGTTCATGCAACATGTAGTAACATTGGCTAATAACATTTTTAAGAATCCCTTGTGTCAAATGGACACTTATTATGGTACGGAGAGAGTAATTAACTAACAAAACAAAACCAAAACCTAATTAAATTCAAAATTATCCAATTCCAAACCTAAATCTCCAAAGTTCAAATGATCATTTATCGGACCATTCATCGTGTTATTCTCATAACTGTTTCCATCTCCAAAGTCTAGACCATTTGTCGGACCATGCATCTTGTTATTCTCAAACTTGATTCCATCACCAAAGTCTAGACCATTTGACGGACCATTCATTATGTTATTCATAATCTTGATTCCATCTCCAAAGTCTAGATCACTTGTCCGACCATTCATCGTGTTATTCTCAAACTTGATTCCATCTCCAAGGTCTAGACCATTTGTTGGACCATTCATCATGTTATTCTCAAACTTGATGCCATCTCCAAAGTCTAGACCATTTGTCGGATCATTCATTGTGTTATTCATAATCTTGATTCCATCTCCAAAGTCTAGATCACTTGTCCGACCATTCATCATGTTATTCTCAAACTTGATTCCATCTCCAAAGTCTAGACCATTTGTCGGACCATTCATTGTGTTATTCTCAATCTTGATTCCATCTCCAAAGTCTAGAGCATTTATCTTGATTCCATCTCCAAAAGCATACATGTTCAGAGGAGCATTGTCAAATGTGTTTGGAAGGTTATTCCACATTCTCGGACCCAAAGACAACATGGATGCACTCTCCATATTGGCAAGATCATCTGCACGTACTAAAACCTTCCTCTTTAAATCCACCAATGCCGCAAGATATTGCTCGAGTTCCTCCACTTCCATCCCTTCAATGTCTTGTTCGTACCATGGGATCCCGTTAGAGTTACCTATTTTTTCTTGTTGAATCAACTCGTGCTTCATCTTCTCCATATCCAACTCCATGGAAAGCTCGGCATAATGTTGGTTAACCTCGGTCAATGATGTTCGTTTTGGGGACATTGATGCATCATTTGTTGTCGATACATTATTATCATCATTGGTGTTGTACATGTAGCGGTCGATAACCGCATCAACTGAAGGATGACCAAAAGCATAACAATGGCCACCGGGTGATAGAACAAGGATTGCCATTTCAGCCCCCGTCAAGACACAAAGTTCACTAGCTTTCTTGAAGAGTCCCGTACGTCGTTTGGAGAAGGTGACTTGGCGACTAGTTGTCTCTTCTATCTTCTTGATCGGGATCTTTTTACGGCCTGTGTTTTTCTTCATCGTGTAGACATCAGACACATTCATTGCAAGTGATTAGGGTTTAAAACTTTACGAAACATATAAATGGTTTGGTATATATAGTTTGTATGGAGATAGGATTTTAGGGCAAATCACTATAATATTGCTAAAGATTTTAGTTTTTAATACATAATCGGTTAAAAAATGGAAACTATATTTTACTTATTTCAAGACATTTAATGATCGGTTTAGCATTTACAGTTTTGCAGATTAATTCTAAGTGTTATAAGTTTTCATTTTCAGGTTAGATACGGAGTAATAGCTAGACTCGTGTCCAAAAGACTAATATGGGCCGTACACGATAATTTGTATAGTATAAAGCAAATACGTAAGCCCTTTAATTTATTTTCCAAATTCCAATAATGGTATTTCGTTTATCAATTTTGCGTGATTGATGGATATTACTTTTAACTTGTAAATTAATATTTATCTTCAACTGATCATGATAATAATGGTTGAGAAGGAAAGGAAGTTTGCCATTTCGGAAGAGGGGGAGGGTGGTGGTGGTAGTGATGCATGTGTGCACCTAATTTATAAGATAATTTTATTTCGTGTTGTTAGTCATTTTCCACTCTATTGCGTTTCAAATACTCAAATTGCCTTAATTGTGTTGGATGTTGCTTCTGGTTGGGTTATTTTCCAATGAATAACACAATTTACTCTACACATTTAATTAAATAATTTAAGGGACTTGTCGATAATTAGTTATATCATAAATTTGGATATCCGAAATTTGCGATGATGGGTTTATTTTAGACATAATATTTTATCTAAGATTTTGTAATTCGGATATCCGAAATTTCAGATAACAATTTTATAAATCCGATTATCCAGATATCTATAATTTTTGAAAAACTTTATATGAGTTCTAAAATTGTCCTTTCATAAAACCCAACTTTTTGATAAACTATGATCATGTTTCAAATATCCGAATATGGATATTTTTTGAACACCAACAACCTAATCAAGAAATTGTAGAAAGTTTTGGCTTTGTTTCTGTCCCATAGTTATATACTCGGAAGCATCAAAATAGATAAAGAGCATGTATGAGTTAAGTTACTTGAGAAGTATAAACTAGAACATGGTTATGTATGTACCAATGATATAATCTAAGTGTTAGAGGTGCATTTGTTCAAATGATCCGAAACTTGAAATCACCAAGAATTCACCAAAAACCTTAGGATATATTTTTGGCAATAGTTATCGATCAGTTTATCCTAGCGTGTTTCATCCGATATATAAATATGACTTCGATCACCTGTACATGCTAGAAGATAGAAATGTAGATAGGTTCAAATTAGAGCCTCGATTTTTCTATAATTATATAAGATGATATATGATTGTCTTGTGTCATGATATATAGATATATCATTTACGTGGTGTTCTAAGAATGGTTGTTTAAGAGATCGAGTTGAGTATAAACTAAATAATCTAACGCATGCAAATTATAAATCCTGTAATAAAGAAAGAAGACATATATATATATATATATATATATATATATATATATATATATATATATATATATATATATATATATATATATATATATATATATATATATATTATTGAGATATGTTCCCCTTTTTTCCGGGCCTTTACTCTAAAAGAATATATCAATACACAAATTAAACACAAACGAAATATTAAAAAATATCATTTAACAAAATTTTAAAGGTTCATGCAACATGTAGTAACATTGGCTAATAACATTTGTAAGAATCCCTTGTGTCAAATGGACACTTATTATGGTACGGAGAGAGTAATTAACTAACAAAACAAAACCAAAACCTAATTAAATTCAAAATTATCCAAATCCAAACCTAAATCTCCAAAGTTCAAATGATCATTTATCGGACCATTCATCGTGTTATTCTCATGATTGTTTCCATCTCCAAAGTCTAGACCATTTGTCGGACCATTCATCTTGTTATTCTCAAACTTGATTCCATCACCAAAGTCTAGACCATTTGTCGGACCATTCATTGTGTTATTCATAATCTTGATTCCATCTCCAAAGTCTAGATCACTTGTCCGACCATTCATCGTGTTATTCTCAAACTTGATTCCATCTCCAAAGTCTAGACCATTTGTCGGACCATTCATCATGTTATTCTCAAACTTGATGCCATCTCCAAAGTCTAGACCATTTGTCGGATCATTCATTGTGTTATTCATAATCTTGATTCCATCTCCAAAGTCTAGATCACTTGTCCGACCATTCATCGTGTTATTCTCAAACTTGATTCCATCTCCAAAGTCTAGACCATTTGTCGGACCATTCATTGTGTTATTCTCAATCTTGATTCCATCTCCAAAGTCTAGACCATTTATCTTGATTCCATCTCCAAAAGCATGCATGTTCAGAGGAGCATTGTCAAATGTGTTTGGAAGGTTATTCCACATTCTCGGACCCAAAGACAACATGGATGCACTCTCCATATTGGCAAGATCATCTGCACGTACTAAAACCTTCCTCTTTAACTCCACCAATGCCGCAAGATATTGCTCGAGTTCCTCCACTTCCATCCCTTCAATGTCTTGTTCGTACCATGGGATCCCGCTAGAGTTACCTATTTTTTCTTGTTGAATCAACTCGTGCTTCATCTTCTCCATCTCCAACTCCATGGAAAGCTCGGCATAATGTTGGTTAACCTCGGTCAATGATGTTCGTTTTGGGGACATTGATGCATCATTTGTTGTCGATACATTATTATCATCATTGGTGTTGTACATGTAGCGGTCGATAACCGCATCAACTGAAGGATGACCAAAAGCATAACAATGGCCACCGGGTGATAGAACAAGGATTGCCATTTCAGCCCCCGTCAAGACACAAAGTTCACTAGCTTTCTTGAAGAGTCCCGTACGTCGTTTGGAGAAGGTGACTTGGCGACTAGTTGTCTCTTCTATCTTCTTGATCGGGATCTTTTTACGGCCTGTGTTTTTCTTCATCGTGTAGACATCAGACACATTCATTGCAAGTGATTAGGGTTTAAAACTTTACGAAACATATAAATGGTTTGGTATATATAGTTTGTATGGAGATAGGATTTTAGGGCAAATCACTACAATATTGCTAAAGATTTTAGTTTTTAATACATAATCGGTTAAAAAATGGAAACTATATTTTACTTATTTCAAGACATTTAATGATCGGTTTAGCATTTACAGTTTTGCAGATTAATTCTAAGTGTTATAAGTTTTCATTTTCAGGTTAGATACGGAGTAATAGCTAGACTCGTGTCCAAAAGACTAATATGGGCCGTACACGATAATTTGTATAGTATAAAGCAAATACGTAAGCCCTTTAATTTATTTTCCAAATTCCAATAATGGTATTTCGTTTATCAATTTTGCGTGATTGATGGATATTACTTTTAACTTGTAAATTAATATTTATCTTCAACTGATCATGATAATAATGGTTGAGAAGGAAAGGAAGTTTGCCATTTCGGAAGAGGGGGAGGGTGGTGGTGGTAGTGATGCATGTGTGCACCTAATTTATAAGATAATTTTATTTCGTGTTGTTAGTCATTTTCCACTCTATTGCGTTTCAAATACTCAAATTGCCTTAATTGTGTTGGATGTTGCTTCGGTTGTGGTTATTTTCCAATGAATAACACAATTTACTCTACACATTTAATTAAATAATTTAAGGGACTTGTCGATAATTAGTTATATCATAAATTTGGATATCCGAAATTTGCGATGATGGGTTTATTTTAGACATAATATTTTATCTAAGATTTTGTAATTCGGATATCCGAAATTTCAGATAACAATTTTATAAATCCGAATATCCAGATATCTATAATTTTTGAAAAACTTTATATGAGTTCTAAAATTGTCCTTTCATAAAACCCAACTTTTTGATAAACTATGATCATGTTTCAAATATCCGAATACGGATATTTTTTGAACACCAACAACCTAATCAAGAAATCGTAGAAAGTTTTGGCTTTGTTTCTGTCCCATAGTTATATACTCGGAAGCATCAAAATAGATAAAGAGCATGTATGAGTTAAGTTACTTGAGAAGTATAAACTAGAACATGGTTATGTATGTACCAATGATATAATCTAAGTGTTAGAAGTGCATTTGTTCAAATGATCCGAAACTTGAAATCACCAAGAATTCACCAAAAACCTTAGGATATATTTTTGGCAATAGTTATCGATCAGTTTATCCTAGCGTGTTTCATCCGATATATAAATATGACTTCGATCACCTGTACATGCTAGAAGATAGAAATGTAGATAGGTTCAAATTAGAGCCTCGATTTTTCTATAATTATATAAGATGATATATGATTGTCTTGTGTCATGATATATAGATATATCATTTACGTGGTGTTCTAAGAATGGTTGTTTAAGAGATCGAGTTGAGTATAAACTAAATAATCTAACGCATGCAAATTATAAATCCTGTAATAAAGAAAGAAGACATATATATATATATATATATATATATATATATATATATATATATATATATATATATATATATATATATATATATATATATATATATATATATATATATATATATATATATATATATTTGGCGAGATATGTTCCCTTTTTTTCCGGCCTTTACTCTAAAAGAATATATCAATACACAAATTAAACACAAACGAAATATTAAAAAATATCATTTAACAAAATTTTAAAGGTTCATGCAACATGTAGTAACATTGGCTAATAACATTTGTAAGAATCCCTTGTGTCAAATGGACACTTATTATGGTACGGAGAGAGTAATTAACTAACAAAACAAAACCAAAACCTAATTAAATTCAAAATTATCCAAATCCAAACCTAAATCTCCAAAGTTCAAATGATCATTTATCGGACCATTCATCGTGTTATTCTCATGATTGTTTCCATCTCCAAAGTCTAGACCATTTGTCGGACCATTCATCTTGTTATTCTCAAACTTGATTCCATCACCAAAGTCTAGACCATTTGTCGGACCATTCATTATGTTATTCATAATCTTGATTCCATCTCCAAAGTCTAGATCACTTGTCCGACCATTCATCGTGTTATTCTCAAACTTGATTCCATCTCCAAAGTCTAGACCATTTGTCGGACCATTCATCATGTTATTCTCAAACTTGATGCCATCTCCAAAGTCTAGACCATTTGTCGGATCATTCATTGTGTTATTCATAATCTTGATTCCATCTCCAAAGTCTAGATCACTTGTCCGACCATTCATCGTGTTATTCTCAAACTTGATTCCATCTCCAAAGTCTAGAGCATTTTTCGGACCATTCATTGTGTTATTCTCAATCTTGATTCCATCTCCAAAGTCTAGACCATATATCTTGATTCCATCTTCTAAAGCATGCATGTTCAGAGGAGCATTGTCAAATGTGTTTGGAAGGTTATTCCACATTCTCGGACCCAAAGCCAACATGGATGCACTCTCCATATTGGCAAGATCATCTGCACGTACTAAAACCTTCCTCTTTAACTCCACCAATGCCGCAAGATATTGCTCGAGTTCCTCCACTTCCATCCCTTCAATGTTTTGTTCGTACCATGGGATCCCGCTAGAGTTACCTATTTTTTCTTGTTGAATCAACTCGTGCTTCCTCTTCTCCATCTCCAACTCCATGGAAAGCTCGGCATAATGTTGGTTAACCTCAGTCAATGATGTTCGTTTTGGGGACATTGATGCATCATTTGTTGTCGATACATTATTATCATCATTGGTGTTGTACATGTAGCGGTCGATAACCGCATCAACTGAAGGATGACCAAAAGCATAACAATGGCCACCGGGTGATTGAACAAGGATTGCCATTTCAGCCCCCGTCAAGACACAAAGTTCACTAGCTTTCTTGAAGAGTCCCGTACGTCGTTTGGAGAAGGTGACTTGGCGACTAGTTGTCTCTTCTATCTTCTTGATCGGGAACTTTTTACGGCCTGTGGTTTTCTTCATCGTGTAGAGATCAGACACATTCAATGCAAGTGATTAGGGTTTAAAACTTTACGAAACATATAAATGGTTTGGTATATATAGTTTGTATGGAGATATGATTTTAGGGCAAATCTCTGTAATATTGCTAAAGATTTTAGTTTTTAATACATAATCGGTTAAAAAATAGAAACTATATTTTACTTATTTCAAGACATTTAATGATCGGTTTAGCATTTACAGTTTTGTAGATTAATTCTAAGTGTTATAAGTTTTCATTTTCTGGTTAGATACGGAGTAATAGCTAGACTCGTGTCCAAAAGACTAATATGGGTCTTACACGATACTTTGTATAGTATAAAGCAAATACGTAAGCCCTTTAATAAATTTTCCAAATTCCAATAATGGTATTTCGTTTATCAATTTTGCGTGATTGATGGATATTACTTTTAACTTGTAAATTATTATTTATCTTCAACTGATCATGATAATAATGGTTGAGAAGGAAAGGAAGTTTGCCATTTCGGAAGAGGAGGAGGGTGGTGGTGGTAGTGATGCATGTGTGCACCTAATTTATAAGATAATTTTAGTTCGTGTTGTTAGTCATTTTCCACTCTATTGCGTTTCAAATTCTCAAATTGCCTTAATTGTGTTGGATGTTGCTTCTGGTTGTGCTATTTTCCAATGAATAACACAATTTACTCTACACATTTAATTAAATAATTTAAGGGACTTGTCGATAACTAGTTATATCATAAATTTGGATATCCGAAATTTGCGATGATGGGTTTATTTTAGACATAATATTTTATCTAAGATTTTGTAATTCGGATATCCAAAATTTCAGATAACAATTTTATAAATCCGAATATCCAGATATCTATAATTTTTGAAAAACTTTTATATGAGTTCAAAAATTGTCCTTTCATAAAACCCAACTTTTTGATAAACTATGATCATGTTTCAAATATCCGAATACGGATATTTTTTGAACACCAACAACCTAATCAAGAAATCCTAGAAAGTTTTGGCTTTGTTTCTCTCCCATAGTTATATACTCGGAAGCATCAAAATAGATAAAGAGCATGTATGAGTTAAGTTACTTGAGAAGTATAAACTAGAACATGGTTATGTATGTACCAATGATATAATCTAAGTGTTAGAGGTGCATTTGTTCAAATGATCCGAAACTTGAAATCATCAAGAATTCACCAAAAACCTTAGGATATATTTTTGGCAATAGTTATCGATCAGTTTATCCTAGCGTGATTCATCCGATATATAAATATGACTTCGATCACCTGTACATGCTAGAAGATAGAAATGTAGATAGGTTCAAATTAGAGCCTCGATTTTTCTATAATTATATAAGATGATATATGATTGTCTTGTGTCATGATATATAGATATATCATTTACGTGGTGTTCTAAGAATGGTTGTTTAAGAGATCGAGTTGAGTATAAACTAAATAATCTAACGCATGCAAATTATAAATCCTGTAATAAAGAAAGAAGACATATATATATATATATATATATATATATATATATATATATATATATATATATATATATATATATATATATATATATATATATATATATATATATATTAGGGCGAGATGTGTTCCCCTTTTTTCCAGGCCTTTACTCTAAAAGAATATATCAATACACAAATTAAACACAAACGAAATTTTAAAAAAATATCATTTAACAAAATTTTAAAGGTTCATGCAACATGTAGTAACATTGGCTAATAACATTTGTAAGAATCCCTTGTGTCAAATGGACACTTATTATGGTACGGAGAGAGTAATTAACTAACAAAACAAAACCAAAACCTAATTAAATTCAAAATTATCCAAATCCAAACCTAAATCTCCAAAGTTCAAATGATCATTTATCGGACCATTCATCGTGTTATTCTCATGATTGTTTCCATCTCCAAAGTCTAGACTATTTGTCGGACCATTCATCTTGTTATTCTCAAACTTGATTCCATCACCAAAGTCTAGACCATTTGTCGGACCATTCATTGTGTTATTCATAATCTTGATTCCATCTCCAAAGTCTAGATCACTTGTCCAACCATTCATCGTGTTATTCTCAAACTTGATTCCATCTCGAATGTCTAGACCATTTGTCGGACCATTCATCATGTTATTCTCAAACTTGATGCCATCTCTAAAGTCTAGACCATTTGTCGGATCATTCATTGTGTTATTCATAATCTTGATTCCATCTCCAAAGTTTAGATCACTTGTCCGACCATTCATCGTGTTATTCTCAAACTTGATTCCATCTCTAAAGTCTAGACCATTTGTCGGACCATTCATTGTGTTATTCTCAATCCTGATTCCATCTCCAAAGTCTAGACCATTTATCTTGATTCCATCTCCAAAAGCCTGCATGTTCAGAGGAGCATTGTCAAATGTGTTTGGAAGGTTATTCCACATTCTCGGACCCAAAGTCAACATGGATGCACTCTCCATATTGGCAAGATCATCCGCACGTACTAAAACCTTCCTCTTTAACTCCACCAATGCCGCAAGATATTGCTCGAGTTCCTCCACTTCCATCCCTTCAATGTCTTGTTCGTACCATGGGATCCCGCTAGAGTTACCTATTTTTTCTTGTTGAATCAACTCGTGCTTCCTCTTCTCCATCTCCAACTCCATGGAAAGCTCGGCATAATGTTGGTTAACCTCAGTCAATGATGTTCGTTTTGGGGACATTGATGCATCATTTGTTGTCGATACATTATTATCATCATTGGTGTTGTACATGTAGCGGTCGATAACCGCATCAACTGAAGAATGACCAAAAGCATAACAATGGCCACCGGGTGATTGAACAAGGATTGCCATTTCATCCCCCGTCAAGACACAAAGTTCACTAGCTTTCTTGAAGAGTCCCGTACGTCGTTTGGAGAAGGTGACTTGGCGACTAGTTGTCTCTTCTATCTTCTTGATCGGGATCTTTTTACGGCGTGTGTTTTTCTTCATCGTGTAGACATCAGACACATTCAATGCAAGTGATTAGGGTTTAAAACTTTACGAAACATATAAATGGTTTGGTATATATAGTTTGTATGGAGATAGAATTTTAGGGCAAATCTCTGTAATATTGCTAAAGATTTTAGTTTTTAATACATAATTGGTTAAAAAATAGAAACTATATTTTACTTATTTCAAAACATTTAATGATCGGTTTAGCATTTACAGTTTTGTAGATTAATTCTAAGTGTTATTAGTTTTCATTTTCTGGTTAGATACGGAGTAATAGCTAGACTCGTGTCCAAAAGACTAATATGGGTCTTACACGATAATTTGTATAGTATAAAGCAAATACGTAAGCCCTTTAATTTATTTTCCAAATTCCAATAATGGTATTTCGTTTATCAATTTTGCGTGATTGATGGATATTACTTTTAACTTGTAAATTAATATTTATCTTCAACTGATCATGATAATAATGGTTGAGAAGGAAAGGAAGTTTGCCATTTCGGAAGAGGAGGAGGATGGTGGTGGTAGTGATGCATGTGTGCACCTAATTTATAAGATAATTTTAGTTTGTGTTGTTAGTCATTTTCCACTCTATTGCGTTTCAAATTCTCAAATTGCCTTAATTGTGTTGGATGTTGCTTCTGGTTGTGCTATTTTCCAATGAATAACACAATTTACTCTACACATTTAATTAAATAATTTAAGGGACTTGTCAATAACTAGTTATATCATAAATTTGGATATCCGAAATTTGCGACGATGGGTTTATTTTAGACATAATATTTTATCTAAGATTTTGTAATTCGGATATCCGAAATTTCAGATAACAATTTTATAAATCCGAATATCCAGATATCTATAATATTTGAAAAACTTTATATGAGTTCTAAAATTGTCCTTTCATAAAACCCAAATTTTTGATAAACTATGATCATGTTTCAAATATCCGAATACGGATATTTTTTGAACACCAACAACCTAATCAAGAAATCCTAGAAAGTTTTGGCTTTGTTTCTCTCCCATAGTTATATACTCGGAAGCATCAAAATAGATAAAGAGCATGTATGAGTTAAGTTACTTGAGAAGTATAAACTAGAACATGGTTATGTATGTACCAATGATATAATCTAAGTGTTGAGGTGCATTTGTTCAAATGATCCGAAACTTGAAATCACCAAGAATTCACCAAACACCTTAGGATATATTTTTGGCAATAGTTATCGATCAGTTTATCCTAGCGTGTTTCATCCGATATATAAATATGACTTCGATCACCCGTACATGCTAGAAGATAGAAATGTAGATAGGTTCAAATTAGAGCCTCGATTTTTCTATAATTATATAAGATGATATATGATTGTCTTGTGTCATGATATATAGATATATCATTTACGTGGTGTTCTAAGAATGGTTGTTTAAGAGATCGAGTTGAGTATAAACTAAATAATCTAACGCATGCAAATTATAAATCCTGTAATAAAGAAAGAAGACATATATATATATCTATATATATATATATATATATATATATATATATATATATATATATAGATTTATGTTCATGTGATAAACACTTTAAAATACAAAACAATAGGCACCAATAGTAGCAAGACATGTGACATTCTCAATAAAATAAAATAAAAACTAATTATATATATTGAGGGGTATTATGGACATTTTTAACTACACCTAATTTACACCATATCCTCAAAAATCAAAATATTCGATCTCTTTCTTCCTTAACAACTCAATAATTTTTTTGTTTTCTTCTCTCTCATCAAGAACACAACCCATTTCATTTTCGTAATCTAAAAATAATCTCTTTGACAAAAACACAAGAAAAAAACCCATTTCGAGTCACACCAACTCGGTTCGAAACTCACAAACAAAAACCCATTTTGTCTAGTTTGAAACTCATAACAACCCCAATCTGGTCGAAATTCATTTCGAGACCGAAGGGTGTGTTTGTGTTTCGGTTACCCATTCACAGAAAAAGGAGACACATTTGCTTTTGTCTATCTAGTAGAGTTTGTAAGTTTTATTATATGTATATGAAATATCATTCAATATTTTTTCCTCATTGTTTTCTTTTTGATTTTTGGTTGATTTTGTGCTTTTGCCGCGGCGGAGATCTACAACTAATATCTACTAATGATTTATGCTAAGTTAACGTTGTCGTTGAGACCTAACCGAAGTCGAAATTAGTTGTTGTTGGCGCCCTTCCGCCGTAACCATTTGGTTCCTCTTGTACATATGTTGTTGATACGGAAAAGTTGTTTGCTAACAGATTTTAAGTCTTGCATCTATGGTTTACGGCTATGTAGATGACCCAAAATTTTTTGATTCATTCTCCTCAACATCATCGCTATCGTTGTCCTTTTCTCATAACAGCAATTTATGAGTTCAAAAGCTAGTTGCCCCTGAAGCATCGATCTATGCTCTCGTATTAGTTTTATCATTTTGTTTACAAATAAAATGGGCATTGATTATCTACGCTGGATCATCCATGTTCAATATTATACAATATAGCAGTTGATATTTGTTCAAGGTGGCACACATTCGGGGTTGTAACTTGTTACTTGTTAGAGATGATACAATTTGCTTATAATACTTATGCTGCAAACTATCTATATTAGAGATAATCAGTGTTAAAAATGTGAAAAGTTAGTGTGTGTTATAAATATAAGACACGCTTGTCACAAACTTAGTGTGTCACTAAAAATGTAGTTTGACTATAACTGTGTCGAAATACTTTGTTTGTCACTAAAAATGTGTCACAAAAATTTGTGTGTCATTACAAATGTATCACAAAATTTAGTGTGTCAATATCTAAGTGCAAAAAGTTTAATGTGTCACTATATAAGTATCAAAAAATTTAGCGCTACTAAAAATGTCAAAAAATTGGTGTAAGGGAAGATTGTGTTTTAGTGTTTCATTTAAGTTTTATGTGCAAATATGGTGTTACAAATTGGTTTAGAAAGATACTTCGTTTATATATTTTTGTGCGTCAGGAAGTAGTTTAAAAAGTACACAAAACTTAAAAGTAACACATTGTATCACTAATTACATTAGCAGAAAAAGTTACGGATTAATACAATGAAAAGTAAATTATTGCATGATGAGTTAGTTTAAAAATAATTAAATATGTTGAAAGTATATTTAAAAAGAAAAAAACGAAATGTATCTTTGTGAACTTGTCTTGCGCTGCAATTAATACGGGATGTATAGAAAATGCCATAGTATTTCACTTATTCACAATAATGCCATTATTAGTTGATTATTTAATTAGAATTAAATCTCATCTATAATGACTGATCTAATGGTTCACATTGGTGCCTATTATTTTTCATTTTAAGGTGTACACCACAATAACATCACCCTATATATATATATATATATATATATATATATATTGGATAAAGATCAAATAAAAAGACAAATATCCGTAAAAAGATAAAAAGAATTTTTTTCAAAAAGTTCTAAAAATTCCCAAAAATTGATCGTAGATGATGATGGTGCAAAAAGCCAAGTGAAAAACTTTTTCTAAATGGATGTTTTAGGTTTTTTAAAAATAATTATGAAAAATACGTTACAAGCATTAAATCGTTTTTTGTGCATCAAAATTTGTTTGACCCAACTTACTGTTTTTCATTAAAAATAACATTAGATCTAACTAAAACAAGTTGGAAATTTGTGCATCAAAATTTTTTGCATCAAAATGCGTTTTGTGCATTAAAAAAAAACGTATCAAAACTCAAAATTATAAAAAAAATGTTTTCACAAAAGTTTTATGCACCAACATACCGTCTTGTGGAATTTTTGGAATTTTTAGAGAATTTTCAAAAAAAAATAAATATTTATTATTTTTATATAATATTGTATTTTTATTTTAACTATATATATATATATTAGAGTGAGATATGTTCCCTTTTTTCCGGCCTTTACTCTAAAAGAATATATCAATACACAAATTAAACACAAACGAAATATTAAAAAATATCATTTAACAAAATTTTAAAGGTTCATGCAACATGTAGTAACATTGGCTAATAACATTTGTAAGAATCCCTTGTGGATGAACTTATTATGGTACGGAGAGAGTAATTAACTAACAAAACAAAACCAAAACCTAATTAAATTCAAAATTATCCAAATCCAAACCTAAATCTCCAAAGTTCAAATGATCATTTATCGGACCATTCATCGTGTTATTCTCATGATTGTTTCCGTCTCCAAAGTCTAGACCATTTGTCGGACCATTCATCTTGTTATTCTCAAACTTGATTCCATCACCAAAATCTAGACCATTTGTCGGACCATTCATTGTGTTATTCATAATCTTGATTCCATCTCCAAAGTCTAGATCACTTGTCCGACCATTCATCGTGTTATTCTAAAACTTGATTCCATCTCCAAAGTCTAGACCATTTGTCAGACCATTCATCATGTTATTCTCAAACTTGATGCCATCTCCAAAGTCTAGACCATTTGTCGGATCATTCATTGTGTTATTCATAATCTTGATTCCATCTCCAAAGTCTAAATCACTTGTCCGACCATTCATCGTGTTATTCTCAAACTTGATTCCATCTCCAAAGTCTAGACCATTTGTCGGACCATTCATTGTGTTATTCTCAATCCTATCCTGATTCCATCTCCAAAGTCTAGACCATTTATCTTGATTCCATCTCCAAAAGCATGCATCTTCAGAGGAGCATTGTCAAATGTGTTTGGAAGGTTATTCCACATTCTCGGACCCGAAGACAACATGGATGCACTCTCCATATTGGCAAGATCATCTGCACGTACTAAAACCTTCCTCTTTAACTCCACCAATGCCGCAAGATATTGCTCGAGTTCCTCCACTTCCATCCCTTCAATGTCTTGTTCGTACCATGGGATCCCGCTAGAGTTACCTATTTTTTCTTGTTGAATAAACTCGTGCTTCCTCTTCTCCATCTCCAACTCCATGGAAAGCTCGGCATAATGTTGGTTAACCTCAGTCAATGATGTTCGTTTTGGGGACATTGATGCATCATTTGTTGTCGATACATTATTATCATCATTGGTGTTGTACATGTAGCGGTCGATAACCGCATCAACTGAAGGATGACCAAAAGCATAACAATGGCCACCGGGTGATTGAACAAGGATTGCCATTTCATCCCCGTCAAGACAAAAAGTTCACTAGATTTCTTGAAGTCCCGTACGTCGTTTGGAGAAGGTGACTTGGCGACTAGTTGTCTCTTCTATCTTCTTGACGGGATCTTTTACGCCTGTGTTTTTCTTCATCGTGTAGACATCAAACACATTCAATGCAAGTGATTAGGGTTTAAAACTTTACGAAACATATAAATGGTTTGGTATATATAGTTTGTATGGAGATAGGATTTTAGGGCAAATCTCTATAATATTGCTAAGGATTTTAATTTTTAATACATAATCGGTTAAAAAATAGAAACTATATTTTACTTATTTCAAGACATTTAATGATCGGTTTAGAATTTACAGTTTTGTAGATTAATTCTAAGTGTTATAAGTTTTCATTTTCTGGTTAGAAACGGAGTAATAGCTAGACTCGTGTCCAAAAGACTAATATGGGTCGTACACGATAATTTGTATAGTATAAAGTAAATACGTAATCCCTTTAATTTATTTTCCAAATTCCAATAATGGTATTTCGTTTATCAATTTTGCGTGATTGATGGATATTACTTTTAACTTGTAAATTAATATTTATCTTCAACTGATCATGATAATAATGGTTGAGAAGGAAAGGAAGTTTGCCATTTCGGAAGAGGAGGAGGATGGTGGTGGTAGTGATGCATGTGTGCACCTAATTTATAAGATAATTTTAGTTCGTGTTGTTAGTCATTTTCCACTCTATTGCGTTTCAAATTCTCAAATTGCCTTAATTGTGTTGGATGTTGCTTCTGGTTGTGCTATTTTCCAATGAATAACACAATTTACTCTACACATTTAATTAAATAATTTAAGGGACTTGTCGATAACTAGTTATATCATAAATTTGGATATCCGAAATTTGCGATGATGGGTTTATTTTAGACATAATATTTTATCTAATATTTTGTAATTCGGATATCCGAAATTTCATATAACAATTTTATTAATCCGAATATCCAGATATCTATAATTTTTGAAAAACTTTATATGAGTTCTAAAATTGTCCTTTCATAAAACCCAACTTTTTGATAAACTATGATCATGTTTCAAATATCCGAATACGGATATTTTTTGACCACCAACAACCTAATCAAGAAATCCTAGAAAGTTTTGGCTTTGTTTCTCTCCTATAGTTATATACTCGGAAGCATCAAAATAGATAAAGAGCATGCATGAGTTAAGTTACTTGAGAAGTATAAACTAGAACATGGTTATGTATGTACCAATGATATAATCTAAGTGTTAGAGGTGCATTTGTTCAAATGATCAGAAACTTGAAATCACCAAGAATTCACCAAACACCTTAGGATATATTTTTGGCAATAGTTATCGATCAGTTTATCCTAGCGTGTTTCATCCGATATATAAATAAGACTTCGATCACCCGTACATGCTAGAAGATAGAAATGTAGATAGGTTCAAATTAGATCCTCGATTTTTCTATAATTATATAAGATGATATATGATTGTCTTGTTTCATGATATATAGATATATCATTTACGTGGTGTTCTAAGAATGGTTGTTTAAGAGATCGAGTTGAGTATAAACTAAATAATCTAACGCATGCAAATTATAAATCCTGTAATAAAGAAAGATGACATATATATATATATATATTAGGGCGAGATATGTTCCCCTTTTTTCCGGGCCTTTAATCTAAAAGAATATATCATTACACAAATTAAACACAAACGAAATATTAAAAAATATCATTTAACAAAATGTTAAAGGTTCATGCAACATGTAGTAACATTGGCTAATAACATTTGTAAGAATCCCTTGTGTCAAATGGACACTTATTATGGTACGGAGAGAGTAATTAACTAACAAAACAAAACCAAAACCTAATTAAATTCAAAATTATCCAAATCCAAACCTAAATCTCCAAAGTTCAAATGATCATTTATCGGACCATTCATCGTGTTATTCTCATGATTGTTTCCATCTCCAAAGTCTAGACCATTTTTCGGACCATTCATCTTGTTATTCTCAAACTTGATTCCATCACCAAAGTCTAGACCATTTGTCGGACCATTCATTGTGTTATTCATAATCTTGATTCCATCTCCAAAGTCTAGATCACTTGTCCGACCATTCATCGTGTTATTCTCAAACTTGATTCCATCTCCAAAGTCTAGACCATTTTTCATACCATTCATCATGTTATTCTCAAACTTGATGCCATCTCCAAAGTCTAGACCATTTGTCGGATCATTCATTGTGTTATTCATAATCTTGATTCCATCTCCAAAGTCTAGATCACTTGTCCGACCATTCATCGTGTTATTCTCAAACTTGATTCCATCTCCAAAGTCTAGACCATTTGTCGGACCATTCATTGTGTTATTCTCAATCTTGATTCCATCTCCAAAGTCTAGACCATTTATTTTGATTCCATCTCCAAAAGCATGCATGTTCAGAGGAGCATTGTCAAATCTGTTTGGAAGATTATTCCACATTCTCGGACCCAAAGACAACATGGATGCACTCTCCATATTGGCAAGATCATCTGCACGCATTACAAAACCTTCCTCTTTAGCTCCACCAATGCCGCAAGATATTGCTCGAGTTCCTCCACTTCCATCCCTTCAATGTCTTGTTCGATACGTGGGATCCCGCTAGAGTTACCTATTTTTTCTTGTTGAATCAACTCGTGCTTCCTCTTCTCCATCTCCAACTCCATGGAAAGCTCGGCATAATGTTGGTTAACCTCGGTCAATGATGTTCGTTTTGGGGACATTGATGCATCATTTGTTGTCGATACATTATTATCATCATTGGTGTTGTACATGTAGCGGTCGATAACCGCATCAATCGAAGGATGACCAAAAGCATAACAATGGCCATCGGGTGATTGAACAAGGATTGCCATTTCAGCCCCCGTCAAGACACAAAGTTCACTAGCTTTCTTGAAGAGTCCCGTGCGTCGTTTGGAGAAGGTGACTTGGCGACTAGTTTCTCTTCTATCTTTTTGATCGGGATCTTTTACTGACTGTGTTTTCTTCAGCGTAGACATCAGACACATTCATTGCAAGTGATTAGGGTTTAAAACTTTACGAAACATATAAATGGTTTGGTATATATAGTTTGTATGGAGATAGGATTTTAGGGCAAATCTCTATAATATTGCTAAAGATTTTAGTTTTTAATACATAATTGGTTAAAAAATGGAAACTATATTTTACTTATTTCAAGACATTTAATGATCGGTTTAGCATTTACAGTTTTGTAGATTAATTCTAAGTGTTATAAGTTTTCATTTTCTGGTTAGATACGGAGTAATAGCTAGACTCGTGTTCAAAAGACTAATATGGGCCGTACACGATAATTTGTATAGTATAAAGAAAATACGTAAGCCCTTTAATTTATTTTCCAAATTCCAATAATGGTATTTCGTTTATCAATTTTGCGTGATTGATGGATATTACTTTTAACTTGTAAATTAATATTTATCTTCAACTGATCATGATAATAATGGCAGAAACAACGATCGAAAAACCAACCTCACTACACCAAAATCACTTGTTGCGACGGGGTATGGTTTAGCGACTAAACTATACCGGGTTCACGTTGTCGACTCTATTTTTAAACAGAAAAAATCATTTGTCCAATTTGTATATTCTCTTATTATATAAGAGACCTTTAACATTTACGGTTGTGTATATATATCAATAAAGTTTTAAGTTTTGTTTTAAGTTAGATACAATAGTTAAGACTCGTGGTGCAAAACAATAATATGAGCCGTTGTGAATAGCAAATCACTTCCAAAAAGTGCATCTTTCTTAATCTTAATGTTCTCTCTTTGAAAATCATACTCATTTCAATGCTAGTCATTGGTTGCGACGTGATAAGTTTCTCAATAAAATGACTGCGAATTTTAAAACATAGGAAAATGATTAAGAGACCTAAAACTTGTGCCTAACATATGTGGAGTTACCTCATTGGATTGTGAAGCGGTGGATCCTCTTGCTACAACCAACGAATTATTGACATGCAATTTTAGGCATAAATTGGGCATAAAACTTAGGTCTCGATTCACCACTACTCTAAAACATATAAAATAGTTTATGGTGTATATTTTAGTTTGTCCTAAGGAAAAATATCTATATGCAACAAATAAAAGTTATAATATTTCACTTTACCTGTCCTTTAAGTACCCTATATATCATGCAATCTGCATTTAATTGATGTATTAAGTATTAAAGTATTAAATACACGAGTAAAACTCACCACTACACAAATTTATTTTTCCCACTAATAATTTTCACGGAATAAAATCAGTGGAAAATTTCTTACAGATTATTGACAATTTATACACCAAGCTATTGACCAAATTTCTAGGGAAAATATATGGTAAACTTCCTATGCATTATCCACAATTTACACACCAATTTGTTGATCACATTTACGTGAGAAAACTTACCCATATCATTGTCAATATTGACACTAGTTGTGTTTAATAACTTCCATGGGAGGTCTGACAATTTGTTAATGCGAATATGATTTTATAACGTATGTCATAAATTACGAAAAGTATGTTTCTAGACACTTAAATCGGGACAAAGGAGTATGAGTAACAAAGAAAAACTAAATGCATTATTTTTGTAAAAATTATCATTGTCGAACAATTTACACAGCCAAGAACTAATTACTAAAATATACGTCCAACAAATTAAAGCTAGAAGTATAACATGCAATCAATCGCATGACCAAAAATCTATTATGAGTTTTTGTTTTTTCTCCGAGACAAGGTGCATAAAATACAAGACTCAATATATTCGTAAACTTGTTAAGTGAAATATTTGATGTTCAAATTGTATTATACACAAGACCGGATTTAAGTATTTACGCATTTCTTAGGGCCTTTCAATTTTTTGTAACTTTTGTTAGGTATAAACTCATTTATAAAGATGACCATTTGATTTAGAAAAAAGAGTGTAACTTCGATATGACAAGAATCAATATATTGAAGTTTTCAAAGAAGAAAAGAGCTTAAGTTTGTGTTTTATTGATGGAAATTGAGTACTGGATTTTTGTGAGGAAGACAAACTGAGAGAGATAAGAACGTGTGTGAGGCCATAAGTTGTGTTGTTTTTTCTAACCATATTTCTTATAAAAGTTTCAATTTAACCTTTTGATCTTTAATGTTTATGATTTTAAATTCTATCCTTATGTGAAATATAATTTTATTTTGGGATAATCACCTAAAAATGTAGTAAACTTACCCATTTTTACAATTTAATTAATGTAGTCTTCTTTTTTTTTTTGCTTTTTAATCAACAAACTTTCAAATTTTGATTTTTCTGTGTAGGCTGTGACCTGCCCATCCTTGCACCTGTTAGTATTATTTTTTTTTTACATTTTTTTATATTTCCACAA